>JAOXJP010192681.1:0-12222 GCA_025762735.1 Platanus orientalis | reverse complement strand
TTGGTATGGTCGACACTCCGGCGACCACAAGTTCGTGCAGGGTTTTAATCTTTGAAAAACCAAAAAATTAACCCTAAGCACATTACCTTTTCTCCGGCGACCACAAGTTCGTAACAGAGCTGGCCGTGTTTTCCTTTCTAATCTTTGAGCTACAGGTGGATTTTTACATGAGCTGCAGGGTTTTAATCTTTGAATAACAAAAAAATTAACCCTAAACACATTACTTTTGCTCCGGCGAGGATCTTGTCAGAAAGGTAAACACGGGGCTGCTAGACGGAGAGGCAAGGACCTTCTTCTCTGCTGTGCCTTTTTTCTCCGGCGAGGATCGCTGGCAACCGCTTCTCAGGAAAAACGGTAAAAAATAAATTAAAAAAAAAAGGAGGAAGAAAATACACACAACCAAAAGCACCTTCTTCTCCAGCTATACTTGTTGCAAATTGTCACCGGCAACCACCTACGTCCGGTGAGTAGGGACCAGCGGGAGCTCCTTCCGAACGGGGGAGAAGGGCATTTTTTGTCGGGTATCTCTGGTACTTCGTTCACTGTGACGTTTTAACCAGCGGGGGGCCCACTATTTTAACCAAACCGTAAAAAACCCTGATTTTCTCTTGCCTAGGATGCGAAATTTTTTTAACCGCGTGCCATTCAAAATAGGCTACGCGGTTTTTAGAGGATGCTATAATCAGCGTACAAAATCCACGCCGATCACATCCACAACAAAAGTCGTTGTGATTTGATATTTTTAATATGAATTAATTTCAGTCAAATCAGAGAGCCATAGTTGTTATATGACCGCTTGGACTATAAAGTGATTTGGAATGATAGATGATTTCCTCAAAGTGAAAAAGCATGTTTTCAAGCCTAACATTAAAGAAGTTCCAACCTAAACATGAAAGCATGCGCCTTAAATAATAAACTATAAGTGGTACCATATCCTATGCGACGCCCCTTTGTACGACGCCCCACGAGGCAAGACACAAGGGGGTGTATAATGTAATTAGCTTTGCATTAATATTTAAAACGGATTTTTTCACAAAGCGAAGCAATTCAATATCTGACACAACTAACGATGATAGTAACTGATATGTATCAACTCACAGGTTCTGGTATGTAGCAGATGCAATTCAACAGATTATATAAAGAATCAATATTTATAAATTAAAGAAGTAAAAGACAATGTATCAGTTGGAGATTAAACACATATAAACGTTGTTCTTAAAGTGATATTCGTTGGTTTGTCGTAGGTACGGTAGGCTTGATCGACGATCACTTCCAGGAACTCTAACTTTTCTGGTAGATCCGTACAGGTTAACAAAGAATCACATGAACAGCTTAGACTAACTTCCAGTGCCAATCAAAATCAAAACAAATCAATAATAGAATAAAGTAATCGGAAATGGAGAAATTTGCCGAAATATTTTTCTGTGTCGCTCAACGTTTTCCTCATCTTCAATTATAGAAGAAGATGAGTGATTACACCCAAACTTTCTTTGAAGAGCTAGGCTCTTTAGGAAAATAATAAATGCACAATTAATTTCATCGCGTCATTTGATATTACTATATATTATATCAACTAATAAAGAAACCAATTTAATTGCAATCAATTAAAACAAATATTTTATTTAAGTAGATAAAATAAAAAACAATTAATTCGTGTAACCCACACTCACACCCCACCCCACCTTAGCCCGGCTTGGTTCGATTCGGCGCACGCGTGTGATGTAAACAAACATCCCTAAACTCCTTTCTCATCTTCAACCCCATTACCCCTTAGGGTCTTGTCTTTACTTATAAGGTGAATGTTGAAGTTCCCCACTTCCCATGTAAGACTAAACTTTCAAGGCAAAAGTTTTTGGGAGTTGGGTTGTACTTTGTTTAGGAGGGAAACACTAAAACTTTAAACAAAACATTTCATTCAAAGTTCCCTCCAAATCTTTAAAACAAATTCATGGGTTTAAGTAACTCATGTGGGCCTATTTGATCCACACAACTAAACAACCCATAATGCACACACATATAATACATGATTTCATAAATGATTTTATCTTTGTTTGTAAAGTTCACAAAAAATGTCTTTGTTCTATTGTATGAATTTCTTAAATTGATACCTTCCATACCTTGCACTTGACAATCATTCCACCACATTGATATTATCTTCGAAGGTTGGATGTGATATATCCACATATTTTAAAAAGGTTTTGGATCATAGTTTATTTCCTCTATATTTAATAAAATGGGCCAATAATCTTAAGTGAGTCTTGTCAAGATATGGTGCATTTTTTGGACGCCTACTTTTTCAAGTGAGAACAATTCTAAATGTTTTAAGCCTGATTGGGATTAGGAATGAACAAGCCATGAACAAATAGGGTCCGAATGGTGTCAAGGGAGGACACAGCAGCACCAAAACAGTGATTTACACTTTCTGGAGAAGCTTTTCAATTTTTCAACTGAACATTTTTAACCCCTCAAAACAACACATGTCAGTTTATAATTCACCGTATAGGCATTTTCATCATAGAACATTTTTTTCCCTTAAGAACACACCATGAGCAAACCTTTAAGAACGCTAACCTCCGCTAGGCATCAGGGAACACATCAGCGCCAAAAAGAGATAAAAGCAGCTCAAAAGTGTAAATCACTTGTCGGCGCAGATGTGTTCACCCCCGGACGCCTAGGAGAGGTCAGCGTTTTCAAGGGAAGCAGGCACAATCCTTCCTCCTTTTTCTTCATAGAATGTAAGTCGACTAGATATCTAGAATATTTATCAATTTTCTTCTTTGACTTATATTTCACCAAAGGTGGTTTCTATTCTAATAGCTTAAAATAGGAGAATGATTGTCTTTTTTGAGACATACCTCTAATACATGTACAATGAAAATAATTTTTCACTATTTCAATTAAATACATGTATTAAGATAAAAAGACTTCTTATTTCACTTATACAACACCAGCTACTTTTACTACCAGCTAAATCAACTGTACGATATTGCAAGAATTGTAACTAATGCTTGTACAACACAAGTGTCCACTAAAAAAACCCTTCGACGCTTCGTTCAGATCATTGAGTGACAAGAATTTATGCACACCATACCCTTGATTCTTAATACCAAAATGTTGTCGAACTGTAAGAAAAAGGCAGGCAGTGTCGACAGATTCAACTCATCAATGAGAGGAAAAAAAAAATACTCATAACGGCGGACTGGGGCATACACTTCACTAGGATGAGGGAAGGAGCTGATATCAAACACGTATAAATAGATAGACAAACTATTGAATTCTGAAAATCTGCCTTTCGGATAGAGCTGAATTCTCCTGAAACAATAAACACGCATTGGTATATCATTTGGTACCTTACAAGAGATCAGAAGAACAGTATATATGCTTGTCCAGCAGGATTATAAGACAGCCTGTTTCATCTAATTATATCTTTAGCCTTTGTGAGCAGGTTTGATTCATGGGTTATTCGGCTTTAAGACTCAGGCTCAAAGGGGTAAGCTTGAGTATGCGAGCTCAACTCAATCTTAACAAGCTGAGCCTGAGCTCAGCACCTCAGGCTTGTGATGATCCTGAGCCTAATTCTTGTGTGACGAGCCTAAGCTGAGCTGGGCAAGTTCGGTTGTCAGTTTGGCTCACTGACACCTCTTCTAAACACTGTTGAAGATATAAGCACAGTAACATGTCGACAGGTTATGAAATACCACATTGTGATATAAGAAATTAGAACACCTTTGGAGCTTACTGGGGTTTAAGGGATCACTGTGACACCAATTATATATGCAATCCATAGTATTGGTACCAATCCAATGAACATTTAAAAATTTAGAAAATTTGCGTCCTTCAAAGTAAAAACTTTGGTTAGTTGATTCTAATCAATTAATCCCTCATAGTCTCCAGATTTTCTTCCAATGAAATAGAATGTATTGATAAATCCTTCTTCCCATGCCCCAAACCTAACTCTTCATTCTCCAAAATGAATCTCCAAAATCAAATCCTAAAACGATTGCAAGTCCAACAAAACACATTCCCTACCAAGATCCGAATCAAAACCCACCAAGACGAATTGATCACCTATAAAGCCAATGATTGACAGATACCCTCAAAATTGTTGTTAACAGAGTATTTCCTGTAAAGGATAGCCGTTAAGAGTGGTGTAGAGGATTAACTAAAGAATCTGTCAAGAGGTTATGAGGTTTTGTTAGACCCAACAAGTATGCACTTAACCTTCACCTCTTTTATTGCTTCTCTTTTCCACTTTATTTCATTCAGCTTTCTATTTTTAATATTTAAATTTATTACTGTATTAGCTGTGATGCCCGCGCACGGGTTCACTAAAATATAGAAAACTCAATGCATGCAGCCCATGGTCCGCCCCCAATGACAACCTCAACCATATTTTCAAATTCCTCATAACTCACGAACAGGATTCTAAAATTCTGTTGTGTAGCTTTCAGTCCCTTGGAAACGAAAATATTTCAAATGACACCAAAATCAAGTCAAACAAAACAGTTTGACCTCTAAAAATAAATTCTAAAGAAAAGTAACAAGATTGAACTATCACATCGTATCTCAGTAAAAGTGAATCTCAAACAAAATAAAGATTGAACTTCTAAAACATATAATAATTAGGTTTTAATTAAATAACAACTAAAACAAGTGAAACCTGGACTCATGGATCTTTTATTCTTTTATTGCGCCTACGGGATTGGGTGTGATGGGCTTCATATATGGATTTTTTTGTTCCACAATGTTAGCCCACAAAAAACAAAGATGGGCTCCTTCAAGCCTCGCACGTCAATAGAATAGCATCCACATCTTGATCAAATATAAGTTACTTAAACAAGTTGCATGCGAACAAGAACCGATGACAGGAAGCCAACAAGGGCTACTACCCATGAACCGGAGAAGGTCCAGAAGGAGCATTGCCTCTTCCACCCTTCCCTGATGATCATCAGCTACAGTGATCAATAAAACCCAACGGTAGGATCAGCCATACATGATCATCAACACCAAACTCTTGCATGGAAACCCTAGTCATGTTTGGCTCTCTCTCTTTCTCTCTCACTCACTCACTCACTCTCTCTCACAACAAAGTCCAACCACTTAGCTATATGAATCCTATTTGCAATTCCACACTGTTTAGGGTCCTATCTTCCATTATTATATCACAAACACTCATTTCTCTTTTCACTACTTGGACTCATAGTCATCAGAGCGAGAAGCAAAAATGGGAAACAATGTGAAAGCAAGAAGTAGGAAGCGAGACTCAATAAATCCTTGGGAAACGAGAAGCAAAAAACAATAAAAAAATAAATAAACTTAAAGAAAGTACTAAAAAAAACTAAAATCGATACAATGTAAATAACAAAAAATCATGACATAAATCAATACGCAAACCGTTTGTTATTAGTATGGCAAACCATATATTAGATTTAATCATACATAAGATTATTTGTAGATAACTTACATCTTTTTTTTTTTTTTTTTTCTTAGATAATTTACATCTTAGAGTCCAACTATAGAAGACTTTGTATAAAAACCATTGGATTTGAATGAATTTTTTTTATTGGATTAGAATAAAATAAAATAAACAATAAATTTAATGCTAAATATTTTTTCCGTTTTCTACAAAATCATTACTAAATCTCATAGATATTATTTTATTCAACGTTAACAACATAAGATTTACATTAAATAAAAAATAATATTATTATTTGGGTCATTTTCCAATTGATTCTTCAAATATTTCTACTCAATTCCCTAAAGGCTTCCACTCATTTTCCTAAATAGCTTATTAGTTTCAACTCGTTTCGGTGCACGTCTCACTACTTGGGGAAGCAAAATGGAATTAACTTTTTAAACGAGCTTTCCACTTTATACCAAACTTCCTTAAACTATGTTTCAACCCATGTCAATTTTTGCCTCCCCTTTATCCTTTTCACAACTTCAACTTGCATTACATCACTCATTTTCACTAATGCAATAATTGATCTTTATTTAACATAACCAAACCATCTTAGTCAAATTTCACTCATCTTGTCACCTGTTGGTGCTATCCCTATGTTCTTGCAAATTGAATTCATATAGTTCTATTCTATTTAGTTTTGCCACTCATCCATCTCAACATCCTCATCTTTGTTACACATTTATTAATATGTTATTTCTTGGTTCTCCAACATTTTGCTTCATACATAAAGTATGGCTAGCCTCCTGGTCATCTTATAAAATTTTTCCTTCAATTTTTATTTATTTATTTTGTTGGTATGCATTGATTGAGCAAAGAAGGACATGACAACTTGTAATTTAACAACAGATAAGACCCTAAACAGAGTGGAATGACAGGACAGAATTCGTGTAGCCGACCCCAAATAGTTGGGATAAGGTTGTTTGTTGCTGTTGTTGTTGTATGCATTGATCAAGCAACAATCCAGAAGCACCCATCCACTACAACTATCATTTCAAATCCTATGAACAACATCCTCTTCTTGCTCTCCCTCGTGGATGATTTTCCATGATAACAAAAACAAGACTCTGGGGTATCTTTTGATAATCAATCTTAACAACTCCCTTACTTCTGCTACCATTTTTACTATAATTGCATTCCATATATTCTATTATAGCTTGTCTTAAAACTCTTTAATTCTAAAACATTTTTACTATAATTGCATTCCATATATTCTATTAACCGCCAATTTACTAGATATTAGCAAAGTAATGCCTGCATAAATATCATATATTTCCACCACAACACTACATGTTCATTCCTTCATGGTGTTAATGAATTCATGAACGATTGTTTGACATGCCTACGACTTGGAAAATAGAATATTTCTCAAATATATAGTTGTGTCACATGGAGAATCTTATTGACCAAGCACTAATGCATCTGGCATGTCCTCTAACAGAAATCTTGCACATAAATGAACAACTAAAAACTTTCACAAAATCGATTAAATTAGATAGCTGTCTTCAATCCTTCTCTGTAGGTAGACATGGATCTACCTTCACTCTTAATGAATGAACCGACTATAATCAAATTCATGACCTCATGTTATAAAGAGTTCTAATGTCCATAATATCTGTCATCGCTTATCCCAACATCACCTCGAAGTATATAAGTTATTTTTAGCACACATGGTACTTCATCTATCATAGGAACCACAGGTTCTCCATACACATGCATAAATGTATAATCGTTTTATATCCAATGTATGACATGATCATATTTAACCTTCTTCTTCTTCTTTTTTTTGTCAATTCCAACATTCAATTCATTTATCCTTGAAGAATTACAAGAATCTAAAATAAAAAAATAAAAATAAAAACTCAAGAATGATAGAATCATGTTCCATCATTCCACTCTATTTAAGGCCATGTATATTGTTAAATTACAAGTCACTGTGTCTCTCCTTATTACTTTAAACCAAGTCAATTTTAGCCTTCCTCTTGTCCTTTTAGCTCCTTCAACTTGCATCATCTCACTCATTCTCATTATTGCAGTCATTGGTCTTCGTTACACATGATCAAACCATTTTAATTGATCTTCCCTCATTTTATCACTTATTGGTGCTACACCTAAGCTCCCGCAAATGGATTCATTCATAATTTTATCATTTCTAGTTTTGCGATTCATTCATCTCAACATCCTTATTTCAACCACACTCATTTTATGGACATGTTGTTTGTTGGTTGTACAACATTTTGTTCCATAAAAGCATGGATGGTCTCTTATAAATGTCTTCCAAAATTTTCCTTTCAATTTTAGTGGCATTTGTTTATCGCACAATACTCTAAAAGCACCTCTCTACTTTAACCATTCATCTCGCTATAATTTTGTGAACAACATAATCTATAATATCTCCCTCTTTGTGCATGACTGAACCAAAATAACGAAAATGGTCATTTTGAGGTATCACTTGGTTATCAATTCAAACTACTCCCTCATTCATTTTTTTTTTTTTTTTGCTAAACTTGCATTTCATATATTCTGTTTTACCCGCTCTCTAGTCTTATCAATTGATACATCATCAGCAAACAACATACACCATGACACCTCGTTCTGTATAGGCCTAGTCAACTCATTAATAACTAAGGCAAAAAGGTATAGACTCAACGCTAACCCTTGATGCAAGCCTACTATGATAGTAAACTTAGTTGTTTCTCTCTTGGTAGTCCTAACACTAGTTATTGCTCTATCAAACATATACTTAACTAGGTGATTAATATATCTACTAGGGACACCTTTCTTACCCAAAACCCACCAAATGATTTTTCTTGGTGCTCTATTATATGCCTTTTCTAGGTCAATAAAGATCATATGAAGATCTCTCTTCTTTGTCCTGTACTTTTTAATCAATTGTTGAAGTAGGAAAATAGTTTCAGTTGTTAATCTCCTAAGCATAAAAATTTAAACTAGTTTTCAGACACTCTAGTTTCATGTGTTAGTCAATACTTAATCACTCTCTCTCATAGTTTGACTGTATGGCTCATAAGCTTAATCCCATGATATATAATTGGTACAATTTTGAATATCCCCTTTGTTCTTATAGATACCACAATACTATTCTTCCACTCATTTGACATTCTTTTAGTTTTAATGATCTAGTTAATAAGCTTAGTTAACCATGATAAACTATCATCTTTCATATATTTCCAAACCTTGGGATACCATCTGGTCCTAATACCTTTCATATTTTCATCATTATCAAAGCCTCTTTAACTTCTTACCATCTGGTCCTAATCCTACAAAGATATTTATGATCTCTAATTTCCTCTACTTTGTCAATTCTTAAACCAACAATCCTTGCATGATCATCATTTAATAATTTAAAAAAATACCTCATTCACCTTTCTTTAATGTCTTCTTTTATTAAGACTCTTTTGTCCTCACTTTTAATGCATCTAGCATGGTCTAGATCTTTACATTTCCTTTCCCTTATTATAGAAAGTGAATAAAAATTAAAGACCCAACCCCATACTCTCACAAAATGTATATATACAGGAGGTGGGATTAGGTACAACAAGTTATACACTTTTGGGGGGTGTTTTTCACTTTTTGGCACTGATGTTTCAGCCCTGATATCATTCCAACTTTAGCCACTCTCTAAGTTGTCCTACCAAATCCTCTGCATATATATAGGTGTGACAAACAAAAAATAATTTGGTTGGCAGATGGCAAAAGGTTGAAAATAACAAAGGACTCCATATTCTCACAAAAAAATGTAATATATTGATATGTGACTATAAATTAAATTAGAGAAATGGCAACTTAATTGTATGGCTTATATCTAGAGATCACACAACCACACATTTAAGAAAGAAAAGAGACTAATCGATGGAGTAACAAAAATATCATAGTTGCCAAATGACAAAAAAGTTAAAAATAATCAAGGATGTTATATCACCTAAAATGTGATATGTTGACGTGTGACAATAGATTAATATTTATGATATGGCTATGCGAATTAGAAGATAGGATCACAAGAAAAATAACGAGGGAAACTACATTGAATTTCCATCAATTAGAACTACGTACCACCATAGAGACGGATCCTTATAAGTAATAATTAACCATAAGCAAAAAGTGAGACTATTAAAATCCTATTATAGACAACTTGAAAATTTGAACTCTTAGTTGAATCCAGCAATTAAGAATGATAACAACCACAAGGAAGTTTATTTTTTATTTTTTTATATTTTTTTAACCCTGGGCCATGTATTGGATTAGACCAAAAAGGTGGTTGTAAGATGTCATTCGCTTGATATAGACCTAAATTCAACCAAAGTGAAGCCCAAGCTTTAATATGAGGCCTTCAGAATAAACAAATCTGATAGTTTAACAACACTGAAACTCATGTATTCCTGTGAATCTTTGTTTAGATCTTCATACACCTAGGAATGCAAATGAAGTAGTTAATTCACCCCCAAGAACAGGGGACTAGCCAGTCTAATTTATAGGACTCCTTCAATTAAAGATTTCTGGTGTGCGGACTCTAGTTTTTGTAAAATTTTTAACTTCACGGAATAATTATTTAATAAATTTAGTTTCATGCTTAGATATCATCCTTTGAGGAATTTGTTTTGTTAAGACTTTATTCATTGCAGGAGTTAAAATAAAAGTTAACTTCATTTTACATAATTAACACCATTTACTTATTATAGAAGCAACAAAGCCTTATCCCAACTAATTGGGGCACTAAAAATTAGGTGAGAACGAATCTTGTGAGAACTGTAAAAACGGCATCAGAATATGGACACATCAGGCATTGAAAAGTGATAAGTGCCCCCCAAAAAGTGAAAATAACTTTTTGGTACTGATGCATCAGCCCCTCTGGTGTCGTTTCCACGGTCCTCACAAGATTCGTTCTCACATAATCCAAGCCCTAATTGGGTAATTGATACAATTACTTGTAATATATATATATATATGTTAAAAACACCCGTTTAGGAAATTCATTCTGTTCATTTGTGAGATAAAATAAAATTGATAAATTTGTAGAATTTAGATATAAAAAGAAAAAGAAAAAGAAAAAACCAAACATTTTACCCTTATCATGTCACTTAAAAAACTAGATTGTTTGCCAAAAAGAGAGAAGAAATCTTCAGAAAGATGAGTTCATCAAACCAGTGGCTGTTGCACAGGACTCTACTTGGATCCCGTGTCTCTTCCATCACGATCATGCTCTAGAAAGCATCCAATGTGACTGTGGACCCCTTGTCTCTTCCATATGATTGTCTGATTCTGGAAAGCACCCAAGGTGTCATACCTCTTCATACAACAAGTCAAAAGATGTTACTATCACATCACACTCGAACTTTGTAGGGCTTCTGTTTATTTAGAATGATCGATTGGATTATTACAACCCAACACAAAAAAAAAAAAAAAAAAGGATTCACATCTAAATTCGATAGAATATTATATTCTCGTATGAATATCAGAAATAGAAAGTACCTAGAAAAAGGAAAAAATTAAAAGATTCGGTGTAAGAAAGGACAAGATTTGCAGACTCTTCTCCTTCGTAAATTTCAATCCGTCGCATCTTTCTCCTCTAGAACCACTTCAATGCATTAAATCGTTGCCTTGCAATGCCGTTCATAGAACTACGATCACACCCGTTCAGAATGGGCTGGGATTAGGTACGGAAATCTGTTTTTCCTTGATGTATTAGGATGACATCAGGGGGTTGATACATCAATGCCGAAACGTGACTTTCACTTTTTGAGGGGTGCTTATCACTTTTCAATGCTGATGTGTCCACCCTTGATGCCATTCTAATACATCAAGAAAAGCAGATTTCCGTATGTAATCTTTTCCGGTTCAGAATATATAGAATAAGCCAAATGAAAGGGGGAATGGAAAAAAATTCCAATACCATGATCGTTCATTCTTAAATTTAAAATACTCTAATTATATAAATAAAAATGAAATCCCAGATTCTAATTCCTCAATATGTAGAGAACGCAAGGAGCGGATTTGAACTAATCAAAGATGGGTTTTCTAAGAGAAAAAAAATTGAATACGACAATTACAAAGGAATGGAGAAAAACTAATAAGAGAGATTTATAGATTCAAAAAGACAAAATAAATAAATAAATAATTCTAACCTTCTTTTGGTGGCGGTTCTTCACCTACCTTTTGCTAGGGCGGTACCGACAGATGAAGAAGCGCCTCTTATTTCAGTGGCACATAACATGAGGATGCCAAAAGGCGCCTCGTACCGTCTTCATCAGGCGAGTATTTTGTCAACAAGGGAGAATGATTCTGTGTTAACACATAACTCGGGTTTTTAAAACAAAAATACCATAATTATGAGAACCGGAGCAATCATCAAACCGTTAAGGTGGACGGTGCAATTCTAATCGGTTTGTTCGTCATTATTTATGACATTACCACAATTCGCTTCAAATATAGTAAAATATAATAAAAAACCAAAAATACAACATTTTATAATGTGTTAGAATGCTTATGCCCGGGTTTTTTAATTTTTAGACATACTAAAAAACTGTAATAAAATACTTAAAAATAAAAAACAATTCGAAAAAAGTAGTATTGGAATTTAGAAACACACATTTCTATTTTTTTTTAAATTTGTTAAAAAATAAAAATCAGTTGGTTTTATTAGAACTGAGTTCTTAAATGCGGGTTTTTATCCATTTTGACTGGTTTTATCAATTATATGCGGGTTTTAGCATAATGAAAGATGAGAAATAGGTTAGGGTTAGGGA
>JAOXJP010192660.1:0-12222 GCA_025762735.1 Platanus orientalis | reverse complement strand
GATTTTAATCGGATCGGATGTGTATGCATCCGATTTCGGTTCATTTAAAACCGGATATTTCTTAATCAGATCGGATTTTAAACGAAGTCGGATATAGCAACATCCAAATTTGCTTTAATCGGATTGGATCCGGATGCTTAAGTGGATAATTGACAGCCTTAAGTATAAGTAAGTGTAATGGATCTTCAGGGCCCCACTATTAAGAATGAAACTATGTCAAAGAGAATGAAATATTTATAAGACACATAAAAGTAGTGAAAATCACAATAAGAAGAATGAAAAAATTTATAACGATAACAATATGGACTGAATTAGTAGCGACCCGGTTTCATGCCTAAACAAGGCTATGAAATCTGGGGTCGTTACAAGTATGGCCTTACAAGTAGATGAACCCTTTGTTTCTGACGAAGATTTGGATGAAGAGTTTGCGTTAAAAATTTAAATAGTTGTTTAATGAAATCTAGAAAGTTTAAGAAAACCTCTTAAAAGACCAATTCAAAACTTTAGGATAAAAGAAAATTCTCATGAAGAACCCCTTTGCTATGAATGCAAAGGAAGAGGGCATTTTGTTGTAGAATGTGCAAATAAGATGATGATTCCCATGAACAAAGCAATGGCTACCACTTGGGATGATGACTCAGAATAATCCGATGATGATTCCCAAAATTGTGAAGATGAATCTTGACAAGGCATTAGAGCATTTATTGACTTCACTGAGGAAATTCATGATGACTCCCAAAGTGAGAATGAGGAAGAAGATGAAAATGTAGATGAAGATGAAGATCTTCAAGATGCATTTGATCATCTTTAATAAGAAATCCTTGAATTGGCTAAAGTAAACAAAAGGCTAAAAAGAGAAAATAAGGAATTAACTGAAAATTCAAATCCTTAGAAGAGACTATTTCCCAATTAAAACAAATTTCAACTAATGAGTTAGAAAAAGATAAAGATTCATCTTTAGAAATTTCTAAACTTATTAGTGAAAAAGAAGATTTAATTGAAAAAATCATCTATTTGGAAATGAAACGTAATGAGAAAAACCTTGTTTAACATAAGGAAACGGAAGAGAAAAAGAAAATAAAACATTTATTAAAAATAATGCAAAACTTTCTAAGAAATCTCTTGACTTGAAAAATAGAGTTAAAACTTTACAAGAAAATGAAAAGAAACTCTTAAGCTTCCTTGCCAAGGAAATGAAAAGTTTGAAAGAATGTTAACCATGGAAAAAGAGAGTGGTGATAGGAGGGGCTTAGGATATGATTATGATGATGACTCATCTCATCAGCCCACCTATGCCAATTTGGTAAAGAATGGCTTTGTGAAAAGCAAAGAGAAGGCCACGACCATCTCAAATGCTCCTTGATCATTTTCAACATATAGAAGACCCACTTATGTTGATAAAGGGAAAGCTGTCCAAGAAGTGTCAACTTCAAGACAACCTCCATCTTTCTTTAAAGTAAAAAATCATTTGACCAAAAAGAAAGAACAAAGACAGCCCCTAGGCAATCCCAAAGTAATGTCTCTATTTCTTATGTTTCAAAAATTACATGTTATTATTGTGGCTTGAAAGGACATATGGAATTTTAGTGTGTTAACAGACAAAAGGCTACGAAATATAAAAGATCTCAAGAGCTAAAAGAAAAAGAAAACAAAGAAATTTGAGAAGGAAAAAGTATTTTCAAATGATTCAAAATACTAATCTATAATACAAGAAGAATTTGGACTAGCTAAAAGGTGTAAAACCTAAACAAATATGAGTTAAGGAGACTTGGGTCCCTCAAATGCTTGGTTATTCACACTGCCCTTAAAGCAAGAAGTACTTCAAGATGATATCTTGATAATGGGTGCTCTAGGAATATGATCGGTGATAGGTCATTGTTTAATTATTATGAAGAAAACCAATAAAGGTGTGTTACTTTTGGTGACAAAAACTCAGCTAAGATAGCTGGAAAGGAAACCCTTGAGGTACCGGATCTTCCTAAACTAAATTATGTACTTTATGCAAAAGGCCTTAAACACAATTTGCTAAGTATTAGCCAAATTTGTGATAAAGGCTATCCCGTACTATTTGCTAAGGGTAAGTTTCAAAATTAGAAATAAAAATAATGAAAAAATCTTAGCACAAGGACTTAGAACAAGTGAAAACTGTTACATCATTGAACCAACCAAAGATGGTTCACGCACTTGTCCAATGTCGCAAACCGATCATAGGTTTGGTCACATGAACCTTGAGTTTATAATAATCTTAAAGGTCATTTATGTGCTTAATTAAGTCAAATTTTACAAATTTAATATCTTTTTAAAATTTTAAAATTTTGAAATTTACTTAGCTCGAGCCCTCGAAATGCTCATTTCGAGCGCTTGAAGTGGGCAGTTTCAAAATTTGAAAAGTCACTCGAGCTGCTATTTTTATAGGATTCTCTCATTTGCAAACCATTCAAAACCCTAGTCTTTGCTCCCTATTTCCTTATTGCTCTCTCTCTTTTCTAAAATTTCTCACTTTCCCTGTTCAATGGCCTTCATTCTGAAATGGCTTCCACTCAATGAAATGCAAAAGGAAAGGGATCAACTGTTGAGGAACCACAGAAGAAGGTCCGTACAGATTCATCATGACAATCGATTGTACAAATATTTTATAACACAAAAGTGAAAAAATAATCACATCTATTTCATTCACCGTGCCATCATCTGAAAGCAATTGTGAACCCAGACGTTCTAAAGGAATTTGGCTTTGATCAGGAGTTTGAACGTAGGGTCTGGTTGCTACTGATGAAGATTAAGGGATTTGAACACAAAGAAGCCGTCAGGATTTTCTATGCACATATTCACTGGAAAAATCTTGATGTCTTTTTATTTGATATTGAGGTTTATGGGAATACTATCTAGGTAAACCGGGATGTCATTGCCAAGACCTTTCAAATTAGGCGTGTAGAGAAACCTGTTCTTTTTCCCCTCTATGAGATTGAACTCCAACACCTCAAAGGGGAGATGACCAAAAGGATTTGTGGGCGTCCATTGACTGTTTGGAAAGTTTTGGATATGAAGGAATGCGACAAGTGGGCATGTGTACTCAATCTGATTTTGCCATTGAACTTACTACCAACCAACCACAACAACAAATTGAGATCTGAGATGGTCTATGTGATTGACCACATCCTCTAAGGGCACAAGGTTAACATGCCCACCATCATTTGTTGGTACATGATGGAAGCTATCTTCAAGTAAACCACAAGGGCTACTCTTCCATTTGGAGTGCTAATCACCCATCTCCTCATGAAACCAACAATTTCCTATCCTTTGGATAAGAATATTCAGAAGCAGAAGGCCAACATATATATGACCTCTATCAAGAAGATGCACTTGGATGATCTCTGCACTGCTAGATCTTCCAAGGCCCTAAAGGCTTAGCTAGTACACCTTCCATGATGAAGACAATGCCAAGTGCCATGATAGCCATGGAAATTAACATAAAGAAGATGGAAAGGAGGCAGATTCAAACAACCCAAACTGTAAATCATCTCACTGAATATATGGTATCATACTACTTTTGGATTTGAGTATGATGCTACCCCAATATCATCGGGGCCGGAAATTGATGAGGAGGATGTTTGATCATGTAACTGTGGTCATGTCCAATTTTTTTGTTTTTGTTTTTGTTTTTGTTTTTGTTTCAGAATGATTTTTTTTTTTGTGGGTGTGCACTAGTCTTGAAAACCAGTTATTTTGGATGGTCTTGATTGTATCTTATCAGTTTAAGGAAAATCAGTTTGAACTTATATCATTGTGTTCAAATAGATCTTTGCACTGGATTCATACTTAAGATCATGCTTATTTGCTTTCTCTACGTATGTTTTTACTCACACATGGGTAAATGAATGACATGGGAACACCTTGTTATCAATATTAACCTTGTGAATGAAGACAAACATGTTTTTTTGTAATGGATGCACCTTTGAACTATTTCTATGGGAAATAATGAATATATTTCTCAAGTTATATCCATTTGATTATGTCTTTGTACATGGTGTGATGTGGAGTTTATATATTTCTCCATGGACTAATTCAAGACAAACCAAGATGACTCAGGTAATGTAAATTTTGGTGCTCCTAATTAGAGGCTTTCACATTATTGATTAAATGCAAACACTATATACTAAGGGGGAGTTCTGTGAAGTATATGATTGTGCTGCTTGTTATAAAAATGTGTACCTTATTACATAATCATCTAGAATGATCTTAGATGTGTACCTTGATCACTTCACTGCCCCTAATAGTCACACTCTTTGCTCTGAAACGACATTTTTGTACACATTTGCATTTGGACTTCCAAGTTACAAATTAAGATGCATTTTTACTGTGTTTTATGGTTATACGAGTTACTTTAATAGCATCTTTTCAATATGGTCTATAATTGCAAAAATGTGTTGGTTCCCTTGCCAATTCATGACAAAAAGATGGAGCAGAGTTTACAAAAAGCATACAATGGATGTAATAGTAATATCTTTATAATGCAATGGATATATGATTAAGGGGTTTACATAATAGTAATATATTTTTTAAATAAACTCTTTATGTACACTGCATGTCACGACCCAAATCCACAGGCCGTGAAGTAGGCCGGGTTTGGATTTGTGATATGGTAATGACCCGCCTTGAATCCGTTTCTCATAGTGGAGAGACCAATGAACTCAGAGTGTGTCATTAATCTTATTACATATTCTTATCATTTTCCATATGAATTGACTATCTTGTTACTTTCACATCCATTCAATTCCATTTAATCAATCACATCACAATAAAATAACAATCATGATCCAAAGTACATGTAGTGGAAATAATATAATAACATCAATATCAAATATCCTAAAATCCAACCATGGGGGTCTCAACATGCCCATAAAAGAGTATATACAAGTCCCTACCTAAAGGCATATCTAGAGTACTGAAATGAGTTATATTCCCAACAAGTAAACTAAAATAAAATGAAACATCACATCTATGGGCCCAAAATCCCCTTCATCATCTTACCTTGCCACATTCCAATAGGTCTCTACAAACATCTATTCTCCAAGACTCCATTTGCGGGTGGTGCCAATTGGGGTAAGCTTGATGAGCTTAGCGGGAGGGTATGCAGTTTATACAACACAAAAAGAGATCAAGGATATCCACAATAGCAAAGAGGTAGAGTTAAGATAGATTAAGGAATCAAAGTAGGAATGAGAGTATGTCAAGTTTACTAAACATGTATCCTTACTATGATTCGAGTATGCACATGTCACAAGATAACCACAAGAATATTCGAAGTAAATTAAGATGAATCATGTATATGCTACATACTATTTGCCATATATTAAGTACTATATGTACATGTCCAGAATATATATGTGCAACATGCAAAACACAATAGAGTCTCTATCACATAACATATCTAAGTATAAATAAACCATGAAAGGTCTTCGACAAATCAAAGCACATAACCCGAATAAGGGTTTCCGACATAACACATCATATAATATATATTGGGCCACTAGGGCCTTCTTCACTTATTGAAGTGACCTAGTGATTGGGTACCTGTAGCCATAAAGGCTAATATTAGCCAACAAAATCTCCTAGGGCATCAAGGGTGTGTGCCATATGTTTCCCCTGGACCAGGGTAGTCCGCTAAAATTCTCCTAGACAAGGGTGTGTCCCATATGTTTCCCTCAGACTAGGGTAGTATGCTAAAATTCCCCTGTACAAGGGTGTTGTTCCATATGATTCCCTCGGACTAGGGTAGTCCACTAAAATTCCCCCGGACAAGGGTGTTGTCCCATAAAATTCCCCTCGGACCAGAGTAGTCCACTAAAATTTCCTCAGATAAGGGTTTATCCCATATGATTCCAGGGTCGTCCTCTAAAATTGCCCTGGACAAGGGTGCCAAAAAAAATTGTAGATCAAAGGAAATGATGAATCAATCCTATGCTTTTATAAAGTATGTAGTCACTACATAAGTATGCCTTTTTA
Source organism: Platanus orientalis (assembly GCA_025762735.1). Taxonomy (NCBI): domain Eukaryota; kingdom Viridiplantae; phylum Streptophyta; class Magnoliopsida; order Proteales; family Platanaceae; genus Platanus; species Platanus orientalis. Next base: position 6,219 of record JAOXJP010192660.1, on the reverse strand, counting down.
AAAATATCTACATATTCTATCTCATGAAGAGTTCAAAGAATGAAGTAGTAAATCAAATGAAAGATGTCAAATGCCAATATGCAAGTGAAGGTGCTTGGCCCATAACTAGGGACATAAGGGATGCTCATGGATGCAAAAATCGTTTATGCCAATGTCCATGTAGGTTAAAAACCAAGTATCTCAAGTCCTTTAAAAACTCATGTAGAAATCCCAAGTAAAGTACCACATGAAAATCGTAGAGTAAATCATGCTAATGATAACATACTCATGCCATTAAGAGATATCACATGATGCAAAGAGTAATGTAGCAACATGAGGATTAATAGAATTAACATAATTCATCATGGATTAACGTGAATCTAATGAAATCTACCAAAGAGAGTAATGGATTAACATAAGGAGTCAATAGACATGATAGAGATGCACAAATCACGGAGAACAAATTATATGTCATTTCATCAAATAGGTGGGGAGCAAGCATTTAGGGGGTTTCGAGAGAAATCAAAGAAACAAATAAAGATTCACTACAAGAAACTTTCTACTCCATGCAAATCATGTAAATTCAACTCCATAAACTTTCCAACAATAGTAGAGGTTACCAAACTCAAGGAATTAGAACACTATCACCGTATGGTTAACTCCAAATTCCAAGAACACATAGGAATTGGGTAAAAGAACCCTTCAATCATGCTCACATTAAAGGATCTAAAATCCACATAAGGAAATTAACATTCTTATAGGGTTTGAATATAGATTCATTAAAACAAAGCTTATCCTCAACAAATCTAAGGTTTTAGGAAGAGAGAAATCATACATATAAAATTCACCCATTCACACAACCAATTTCTATAGAGATTAATCAACAAATCTTAGCAAATATAGAGTAGAAACACATTTATAAGATCTTAGAAAAAGATAAATGCAACATAAACAACATATCCACTCACAATCTATCAATCCTTGCTTCCAAATGGGAGTTCCTCTTCCACAACACCCTTGCCCTTGTAGTTTTTTTCTTCCTCTAAAATCAAACAACAAAACCAAGATTACAACCCATAATAGAGAAAAGAAATAGTAAACAACATGTTTGCTAAGCTAAATCTAGGTTTAGCAACTTACCAAGCTTGTGGAGAAGAAGAATATCTCTTCTCCCAAGTATTTCCCAAAGTTTCCTCTTTATCCCAAAAATCCCTCTCTTAGGTCACCCCAACACTAAATGAGGCAAAAAGAAGTTTTATGGGCGTTTCCTAGGGTTTCCCACACAAAAAACCCAACTTACATGCGAACCCAAATGGATTTTCGGTTCATAGAACACATAAAACACCTAGCTGATCAATTGGAAGGAGAGCGATCAATCAACCATCCCTTCCCGATCGATTGGGACACACCTCTGATCGATTGGGCTTGTGCCCAAACTCCAAACTCCCTGATTTTGACTATTTCATGCTAAAATGGCTGTAACTCCCTTGTCACATATCCATTTTGATCTTTGTTTATTTTGTTGGATAGTATACTCGAATATTTTTCTAATGATATATGGTTTATACCCTAATTTGCTCGGTATTGGTGTCGATGAACCCATGAAATTACCCCAAATACGTTATCGGGATAACTTTTGAACTTGGTAGATTCAAGGTAAAACTTGAATCGTACAGTTCTAACTTGGTTTAATGGGTTCCTAAACTACTCTATGGACTGTTTAAAATATGTGAAATGATAGTCTTACCCTTATAGAGAAAAATTACAAATTTACCCTTAAAGTGTAACACGAGGTGTTACACTGTGCATGTGAAAGGCTTATTTACGTTGTGGAGATTAACAAGTCTAGAATATGACAAGACCAAGGAGTAAGGAGGAGCTACTTGACCAAGATTGCTTTGTCATTTTTTTGTTCCTTGTTTTAAAGTATATGTAATCAATAATGTAATCTTTTACTTGTAATTTTGGGTTTTATCATGGAATTGACAAAGAGGGAGATTGTTATGTTCCATTGTATTATTAATTCCATTCCAAAGTAGAAATGTTGTATAGGCTAGTTCTATATGTAATGTTTGTGTGAAGACCAATGTGAAGAACCAAGCCCAAGCAACATTGATGGAGTATGAGGTTTCACAAACTACTCAAGTATAAATCAATCAAGTGAATACCTCACATGGCTAAAGCATCATGCACACTACACTACAAAGGTAAATATATATTTAAAGTGATGGGTGCTCAAAATACCTCATTGTACCAAGTTTTGACCTAGGAACACTCATTGACCAATTTTATGACCCTAACTTAAAGACTCGAACATTTATAGTTCAAAAAATATCCAAAAAGATGAAAAAATTCAAAAAATCTGGGAAGTTAGAGCACTCGAGAGAAATTCTTATGTGCTCGGCCCTTGAGAAATTCTTAAGCACTCTAGTGAGCCCCTTGAGCACTCACGCTAAGAAGCTTTGGAAAAATTAGAATCTGGTTTTTTTCAAGCACTCGAAAGTCACACTTCAAGCGCTCGAAGTTGGAGTTTTGAGCACTCCAAGGTTACCCTCGAGCGCTTCAACTATGCAAATTTAGAAATCCTGATTTTGCAAATCTTCACAACAACTGTTTTTTTTTTTTTTTACCATTGAAAAGAGCCTTTAGGGCACGATTTTGGTTGGGTTTTTGTACTATAAATAGGGGCCTTAATCCCCATTTAATTAACAAGATTAGTTATTATGAATTGAGAAGTTATTGTGAGATTTTTTAAGCTTATTCTTCGGTTTTTGAGTTGGATTTGTAAATATTATTTTGGGGGTTAATTCACATGAATTCGGGGGAGTTTCTAATTGGTATATTCAATACTAAGTCGTGTTGAGAGTTAAAGACTCAATCTTGGAGTCTTAGAGAGCTTAGAACGTTAAGCTTCTTCATTATTTGAAGCTCTCTCTACAAAGTGTTCATCATAGTAATACTTTCCTGTATGAGAGGCCATAACACATTATCAAAACAAAAATTCACTATTGTTGATACTTCAATTGGATACACAGGAAGTGAGAATTGAAGTCTATCGGAGACACTGGACTTGGGCACTTGTCGGAGAAATTGGGTGCATGCCAATCCTTCCACCGGAGACATCAGAGGGAATAAAAGTGTTAAACTGAATATGACAAGTAAGTTTAGTTGATTTTCTATAATAGGATGTGTAGCTATTAATAAAAATTAACTGGCTTGGAAGTGAGACTTTTGACAATTGACATAGGCCCATAGTGCCGAACCACCTTGTCTTGTGGATGTGATTGTGATTTTATCTTTTGTGGTGAATGTTCAATTTTTATAGCATTGCATAATTGCATTTAAACATTGATTTATGTTTCTAAAATTGAAATAAATAATTCAAGTGAAACACAATTAAAAAGGGAATTTAGGGGATCTATCAGCCTTGTTTCTGTTCTGGCTATAGGTAACATTATAGTGTAACAACGGAGCCACATGGTCTATGATAAGTTCATATATAAAATAATGAATTTGATTTACTTGATTGAGTCTAATTAATTCAAAAGAGAACTAAGTGGTTTAATAATTTGCGAAAAGTGTAGAGATCCTATTCACCCCCTCTAGGATCATTTAGGACTGAAATTTCATGATTTGCAATAGAAGAACGTTTGAAGGACCTTTTGAGGAGAAAACCCAAAGGGAAGAAGGTTTTTTAAGAGGAGGAGTGAACTTGAGCAAAGAGTACTTATTGTTAAGGTACAATGCATACTCGTTGTTTTTATCTTTAGGATCTTAGTTATCTGATTCTTAATCAATTGATTTAAGGTTAGGATCTGAACTCTAAAGTTTTTCAAAGATTTTGTTAGGGAAAAAGGGTTTTCCTCCATGAATTTGTGAGATTCTTTATTAGGATCTCATAAACCTTTAATGGTATTGGTAATTTAAGAATAAGTTCCATATTTTTCTTGGTAGACCTTAGAAATGTATATGGTAAATTATGATTTACATCCATTATGAAGAATTTTTATAGATCTATTAAGTTTATCCTCTATGTTTTCTGAAAGTGGGATTTACAATTGAATTCTATAGATTTTCACATAAGGTTTGGATTACTTTAGCAATTGGCATTATCTTCAATTTTAAGAAAAATGAAAAATATCTGAAATCAATAGTTCTTTATGAGCTCTATTGAAAGGTCAAGCTTGATGGAAAATATTTGAAATCAATAGTTCTCGATGAGCTCTATAGAAGGGTCAAGCTTCCCAACATTTTATGTCAAAAGAAAAAAAAAACGAAGTATATATATATATATATATATATATATAGATATATATAGGTAGATGAATGCTTGGACATGAGTTGTAGATTGCTTTAAATAGGAATCATAAGGTTGTGAGAATAAGCATCATTGATCTTGCTAGTGAATAAATTGCATAATTACATGCATATGCTTCTTGTTTATGCTAGGGAATGATTTGCATGATGTTTTGTGTATTATAGCTTATAATAGTGAGAGGATTACCAATGTCATATGCATCTTTTATCATACTAGGGAGTGTATTGCATAATAATACGTGTCTCTCTTTTATTATGCAAATGAATGCATTGCATAATAATACACGCCTCTCTTTTATTTTTCTAATGAATGCATCGCATAATGACATATGTCTCTCTTTTATTATGATAGTGAGTGCATTGTATAGTGACATATATTTCTCATTATATTAGTGAGTGTATTTTATAATGATATATGTCTAATCTATTATGTCTATGAATGCATCTCATAATGATATACACATCTTCTATTACGTTAGTGAATGTATCACATAATGATATATGCATCTTGTAACTTGTTAGGGAATGTAAGATCCCACATTCCCACGACTGGGAGTTATATGATGGTCATGAATAAATGATACATGAAATGAATAATTATAAAAAATGTAATGATCCCAAAATTCTAACTTTATTTAGGCGTGAATATGGGTCACTACTAACTGGATCCATATTCAAATCACTATAAATGTTTCACATTTACCTTTACTTGTAGGGTTACTTAGAAACTTAACCTTAAACTTATCATATGCAGAGGAAAAGAATCAATCACTGACATCATAATCATAAAGGTGCAGTAGAAATAAACCATAACATATATATATATATATACTAATTATCATGCCGCTAATCTCCCACGTAACGATAGAAGCTAAAACCTCCATCATCACAATTAGAATATAAAACTACAACTCTAAAAAGTCAAACTTCAAACTTAATACATCTCATGAGGTTTAATACAAAACGTAGAGAGTCTAAATGAAATTGGAACTAATAAGCAAGAGAAGCATTAGTCGCATGCCTTTTCTCCAACCTTTAGGCACTCCAAACAGCGTACCTGCACTAAAATTCACCTGAAAAAAATGATATGAATGAGTGAGATCCATGACTCATAAATAGGTACACAAAATCTACTATGAAAACCGAGTTGGTAAAACACGAATCTTTCAATATAAAACTATTGAATATATCTCCATATAGAATACATACTAATTTTTAGCATGTAGGTATGTGCTAGTGTATATACATCATCTACTAGTCTTTACAAGATCTATACACTCATCATCATGGATTTTCCATGTAGGATATACATGACATTTTTTTAAAATATCAATGCATGATAGTATGCATGATTCTACTTATTCATGATATCATTTTATTATATGTGCATGGCGGTATGCATGGCAATGTGAGCATACAACTACATGGTAAACATTTTCTAATAATTTTCATGTATAACCTACACATTCCCAACAATAATAAGCATATGTAAACTACTTCAAGGTGAACCTGCATGCATCAGTCCTAAACATTAAGTAGAAATAACAAAACAATTGGCATGATTAGGTATATGTAGATCACTTTCTATTCTTACAAGTTTCTCTTTATTTTAACATTTATTGTTTACCTAATAGTTTTTATAAGCTCTTACCATTTGTCTTGTTCAACATAGTTCATTTTCTCTTACTTATCATTATTATTAGCATTTTCATTTCTTATGTGCTTTCACTTTTTATCACTTTATCAAATTCCACTTATCACTTGAATTAGCTTTTATTATTCTCCTTTAAGTATTCACTTATCATTTCCTTAAGACTATAAATTTATATTTTCATATATGTCTTGTAAACTTTGATATTATTTTTAAAAAGTATATTGTTTCATTATTTTTTTTACATTTTATTTACTTATTAATTTTAAGAA
>JAOXJP010192649.1:0-12222 GCA_025762735.1 Platanus orientalis | reverse complement strand
TAGGGATTTGAAATTCAACAGATTGATCCAAGGGTGGTGAGTGAGAGAGAGGATGGGAAGATTCCAATCCAAGGGTAGGCAAAATTTATCTTAAGGTGTGAATGCATTAAATGTCATTCATGAGCTAAGTTGAAAAATCTTAGCTCGTCAATGATATTTATTGCTTTTTAGGGTTTTTAAACCCTTTCTCTGTCATCATGCCCTGTGAGCATTTGCGCTCGGAAGTTGGCCCAGTCAATGTCATTTTCAAAGGTTGCAGATTCTCCAATCGCGTTGGTCCAGTAAGAACCAAATTATGAAAAGGGCAAGGGGGTGAACCGAGGGTTTTTTACCTAAAAAGCTCTCAAATGTACTCTGATAGGGAAAGATGGTAGAATTGATCCTAAAAAATGTCAGGTGAAAGAGGGTCCCCGGTTTAAGTGAGCCATAGCCTTCAACTACGCCAAATTACGGTGCCCGAGCAAAAAACCGGGTTAAAAACCCTTTTTTGGGCAATTAGGGAATTCAGGGCTAGAAATGCTACTCTTTTTTTTTGTGAATCTTCGAGGTGGAGTAAATTTGGTGGAATTAAATCTTAGGGAGTCTCGGAGCCACAGGAATTGACAGATTGGATATCGGGTTCCCGGGCAGTTGTTGAGGATTTTTTGAAGTAGGGTAGCTTGGAGAGATTGAATTTTGTAGTTGCCCGAAGGCTGATGGAATTGAGTTGTTGGACATTCTCTGAATCAAGAGTTCATGAAATGTTCTTTTTAAGGATAGGGGTGAAACTGAGAAAACGGGCCTAACCTTGTTGCATTTTGAGTCTGGGAAAATTTTTAAGGGCATTCCGTGTGCCAAATATAGACGAAAAGTGTTTTTTCTGGGTTTGGGCAGAAATGATGGCTTAAGCTATAGGATTTCTATAATCCAGTGCAAATTTGATAGTTTGGAGGCTTTAAATTTACAGTGGGGTGGCAAATAAAAATCCAAATTTCTGAATTTAAATGAACTCCCGGGAGTCGGTTAAGCACCTGATTTTTAGACTTGATTTGTAGCTCTTTTTGGAGTTTTTGAGGGAATCTGAGCAGGTAAGTTTCAAGAAAGTTCCTACTCCTTAGACAGCTTTTCGAATGTCTCATGATTCCGAGAGATGAACACTGATTGATCTTTATTTGGAGATCTAGAGAGCATTCTAGCTACATATGAAAAAATGTAACAAAATAGCTTTTTGGCCTCTTAGGGAAGATTTGAGATTTCACAAGGGCTCGAGATTTCAAAGTTCCCTTCTCAGACCTGAAGATTTGATGCTAAGGCCAAGGCCGAGGCATGGCAATCAGCCTTTCTAGATTTGGAGGTCGGATGAATCTCTAAGAGCTCTTACAAGGGTCATTTCTTGGCTAGGGTTATCATGAGTTGAGAAATTAGTAGTTGTCGTTCTCAAACAATGTCTAATCTGTGATGAGTTCCCTAAAGCAGGGAGACTCAGGGAAGCATAGGATCTAAAATTACACCATTCGGACAACGAGAGAGACTTCGGTGATCCTTTGAGGGTCCGGGGGTAAATGCTCTGAGGTGAAAAAGGTAAAATGGTAATTTTTTGCCCACAAGTTGAAAAATGTGAAAATGAGATTTCTTCGCCTATGATGCTTCATGACATGAAGGCTTATGTAAATGAAAGAAATTCAATGATCTTGATGACAAATAGTGAGTTCTGGGCCTTTGAAGGCAAAAGGGTAAAATGGTAATTTTTCCATCTGTGATGCTTTGTTGGAGAAAGGCTTACAGAAGGCATAAAACTTGTTGCCGACATGGATGGAGTTCTTAAATGTGGACCCTCAAAGTCCTGTTGATGCTTTTATGAGAGATTAGGGTTTATCCTGAAATGGTGCATTTTTTGCTATAATAGGTTGCTTTGACTGGTTCATTTATGATTGAAACATCTAGGGAAGACCTCTTTAGGAATGCCTAACCTCCTATAGTCCAAGTTTGCTCTTCCTAAACCAAGGGTGCTTAGAATCTTGATGCCTAAATGTTGTTATGCTATCCTTATGCTATCACCTGACCCAAGTCAAAATTTGGGTGCAGACAACATCCTATTTACTAATTCTAGACTTTAAGTTGTTAAAGTAGAACACAAATTTGGGTGAATCTAATTTTCTTAGACTAGCTTCTATGCCCATAGGCTTTCATAGTATAGGAACCATTGCTTCTCATTTTATCTAGGCGCTATCACTTTTAAGAGGCACCTTAGCTAATTCTTCCGCATTTCTAATTGCACCTGAGTGATAATGCAATGTATTGCTTCTAGGGAACATCTTAGCATAACATGAAACAATATATTTTTAAGATTTATGTTTAAATGGTTTGAATAAGTTTTGTGTTAATTGCCCATTTGTCGTAATTATGTTAATAATGCCTTTTCCGAAAACAAGTTTAATTAATATTATTATCTTAGTTATTGTTTTTAAACATCTACAATTCCATCCCCTCCATCTTCTTCTACTATTATTATTTCATTCATTTTATTATCTTTCTTGTTTATCAAAGTGTACAGCCATTAATTTCTTTTAGCTTTTCTTTCTTTCTTTCTTCTATTTTTCTTTTGTTATACACTTAGCATCTTGTAGACAAATTTTATTAACTATGACCATTACATCATATTTACGAATTCCATACTTTCAGTTGTTAAAATCAATAGATTTGGGTGAATCTTATTTTCTTGAACTAGCTTCTATTGCTATAGTCTTTCATAGTACAATAACCATTACTTTTCAGTTTAGAGCTTTTGGGCTATTTGGTTTTATCATCGATAGTATTTGGCAAGAAACAATTTCCCTTCCATGAGCATCTTCTATGTCATTGTAAGCATAGATTTGGACATATCAATTTGGGATATTTGAATTAGATATGATACCCCGAAGTGGGTTGGACCTTAGGATTTCAGGTACTCTACCGCCGGATTACATCAATAGGTAAAGGGGCTATATACTTGCTCAGTGATTTCAGGTATCCTACCGTCGGGTCATACCAATGGTCGAAGGAGCTATATACTTACTCAATGATTTCATGTACCATACCACCGGGTCACATCAATAGGGAAGCGTCACTAGTTGCTCAGTGAAAACTCAGGCACCCAATCACTGGGTCATATCAAAAGGTGAAAATGGCCCTAGTGGCCCAACATATGGGTTGGGTTTATCAGAGACCCTACGTGGGCTATATGTTTTACTTTGTTGGAGATCCTACATGGGTTATATGTTTTATTTGTAGAAAACCCTTACATGAGTTATATGATTTGATTTAGTCGAAGACCCAATATGGGTTCATTTGCATTTGGTTTCGATGTTTGACGAAGACTCTTATAGGTTAGCATATAGCATGTAGCATATAACATATAGCATATGCATGGTTCGGTATTGGTTCATTTTGGTCACTCACATGATTATCTTGTAGCATGATCATACTTTGAATCGTAGTAAGGATTTATGTTTGGTATATTCGATGCATTTGCAAAGATACTTTGATTCTTTATTCTATCTTGATTCATCCTATTTGCTATTATGATTATTTTTGGCCTCATTTGTGTTGTATAAATAACATACCTTCCTGTTAAGCCCATCAAACTTACCCCAATTGACACCTCCTTTTAGATAAGGAGTGAATGACAAGTACCATTTATTGTCACTTGGGACACAGGCAAGTACAATGTGTTGGGCAATCTATCCTGAATTTATCTTTCCAGTCTTTAGTTTATAGTTAGGTTGTATTTCATTCTAATATTTTGGATGAACCCATTTTGGGTGAGGATGTATATACTTTGACTATAGGCATGTTGAGGCCTCTTTACTTCAGATCTTTAGAGATATTTGGACACAAAGTTTACATATTTATGTTGCATTTGCTTTACTTATCGTTATTAGTATTCCACTGTGATGTGTTTATTTAAATGGACCTAAATGGATAAAAGAATAGATGATTAAATTATATGGCAGGAAAAGTGAAGCGACAGGATTAAGGGGTGCCACACTCCGAACATGGGATCTCTCTGCCATGAGATACGGGTTTGAGGCATGTCACCCAATGCCACAGATCCGGATTCAGGCCCACTTCATGGCCCACTAATTTAGGTCATGGCAGTATCATTATCTACTATTATTCCTATTTCATTTCGTTTAGTCTTTTTTCTTGTGTACCAAAGTTTATAACCATTAATTTCATTTGCTTTTTTTTTCTTTTTCTTTCTTTCTTTCCATTTGGTATCTTATAGACAAATTGTCTTAAATTTGAACTGTTACGTTGTTACTAATTCCATACAAAGTTAATAAAGTAGGATTCCATAGATTTGGGTGAATCTAATTTTCTTGTAGTTTCTATATCCTTAGTTTTTTGTGGTGTAGGAACCCTTGCTTCTCATTATATTTAGGCACTCTTGTGACTATCACTTTTAAGGCATGCCTTAGTAAATCCTTTCACATTTCTAATTGAACTTGAGTAATAATTCAATGTTTTGCTTCCAATGAACACCTTAGCATCACCTGACACAATAATAGTAATGCCCCTGAACCCGAATTCAGATATAGATCCATATCAACCCGGATTTGGATTTGTTTCTTTCAAAATCTAATAGCCAATAGCCCAAGTTATGGGCCGATAACCCAAATCCAATATAATTCACAAGTTCTAATTTAATACTTATCTTAAGATCCATTAAATTCAATTAATTCAATAATCAAATTTCAATGGTTTGTGGAAGCATGTTCAATATTCAAAAACCAAAGATATTCAGATTGATAAATGCGGAAGCGTAAATCCAACTCATAAATATCGCAATAATCCAACAACAATGAGTCTCAACAGGGCTATCACTATACTCTCCAAAGATAATCACTATAGTAAAGTAATCAATAACCACATCATAAGGGTGCTCTCTCACCCGAAATATACACACGGGAACTGAATGTCTATTAATCCAAAGTATGGGCCCAACATAGCAGGGCCCCCAAATACGTCCATAACAAATGTAAAAAGGAAAAGAAAATTGGGGATGCCATGTTAAGTCCCTCGGATGGAGGACCTGCAATAAGGGTTAGTCTGAAAAATAAACGGTTGGGTTAGTCCTAACATGTAACTAATCTAGCAGACTATAGATAATCTGAAGTAAAGCACACATCTGAATACTAATATATCCAAAGGTCAATACAAAACTAAATAGATGTTGAAGTAGTAATCATAATCATGCTAGTACAAAAGTATCAAGTCACATGTCAAACAGAAGTCAATGGTTAAATACAAAGATCTAAGTTCGAATAATAATTCAATGCAGAGGTCAAGGCTCACAAACTCGATGATATATGTTAGCCTCGAAAGATCCAGTGTTCTATGATTTTTGAGTGTTCAGAGTACGGTGTTTAAAGTGTTCAGAGTCCACGTGGTTCAAAATGTTCGAAGTTCAATATTCAGAGTTCAAAGATTCAAAGTATTATGAGTTTGATGTTCACAGTGTTCAGAGTCCACAAGGCTCAATATTCGAAGGAGTCCAAAGTTCAATATCCAAAAGGTCAGAAGAGACACACTTAGCCCAGTGTCAAGGCTCACATAATCAATAGGACACACTTAGCTCGGTCTCAAGGTCTAGATTGTTAATGGTCACAATTAGCCTAGTGACAAAGCCCAAAAAGTTAGTAGACACACTTAGCCCAGTGCAAAGGCCTAGATCGTTAATGGCCACATTTAACTCTGTGACAAGGCCCAGAAGTTTGAAGTTTAAAGGTTACACTTAGCCCGGTGACGGGGCCCAAATAGTCAAAGGTTAGAAGTCCGAAAAAGAGGTTCACATCAATAAGTATAAAGGTCTACATGTTTCGATAATCAAAATATTTCTATAATTTGTAAAACAAGCGTAGGTATCATATTGTCATGAATCAATCATTTCAAAGACATGCTTCACTTAGATTCAATGTTAGCATATGATTCGATATTCATAAGATCAAAGTCATAATGGTTCACTAAGATGTCACATAATTCAATGATTCAAAACATGTAATAGGATTCGATGGTTTACTTAGTTCACATAGCCATATAGGAAGCATAGAGTTCAATGGATTCAATAAGTTCAATATATTTCCACCGAAATTCAGAAATTCACATGGTATTTCAATTGAATCAAATCATAGAGATCAACTAATATCACTTCTAGTGTTCCAAACAAAGGGCAAGGTAAGATTACCTTTCAAATTGATCATAAATAGAATAGATCTTGAACAATTCACAACTTCACACAGATTTTTAAAGATTCACATGGAGAAAGTTTAGATTTCACATGTTCTAAAAGATTTCTTAAAGGAAATCAGTCCACACAAGGTTTAAGAACAATAATCTTTCACAAATTGGGTGTAGATCTAGAGATCAAAGATGATTTAATAGTTTAAAGTATAGATCTACATAATTTTTATAGATTCCAATAAGAAAGAGTCATTCCAAACATAAGGAGCATGAAAATTTGTTAAACAAATTGAAAACCATTGATCTAACATGTTTCAAGGGATTTAATTCAAATATTTCTAACAATCTCAGAGAATTCCATGGATAGCATCATATAATCTGAAATCAAAACAAGAATTCACCTCAAATCACCCATTATAAGCAAGCTTTACTTACTAGAGAAACTTAGGTTCTAGTAATCACAAGGTTCAATGGATTAGAGCATAAGTTTTCACACATTTTCATAGATTCCAAAGAGTTTCCACAAAGATCAAAGAAGACCAAAGAGAATTTACATCATCAAACCCATAGTAAGCAAAATTAACTTACCAAAGCTCAAATCTAAAATCTTCAAGGAAGAAACCTTCACTTCAACCTTTATTCATACCTTACTCTATAAAATATGCATAGTTCTAACATTAGGAAAATGAAACTAGGAAGTTCTAGTAGAAAAACAAGTTAATCTAAAAGAATTTCCATGGTTGGAAGTGAAACTTACCAAATTGGGGAAGAACTCGAACCTTCTTCTCCAAAGCTCTCTAATCCTTACCTCTTTTGTTATAAATAGGTCTAATGACCTAAATGAGGTATTAGAGAGGTTTCTCTAACATATTTCTAGGGTTTGGGGTTGAGTTGTGGGTCCCACACTCCCTAAAATGAAGAAAAATCAACTTGTCTTTTAAAAAAATTGAAATTGGGTCAAATAGGATCCAATTGGGGAAGAACTCCAACCTTTTTCTCCAAAGCTCTCTAATCCTTACATCTTTTGTTCTAAATGTGTCTAATGACCTAAATAAGGTATTAAAGGAGTTTTCCTAACATATTTCTAGGGTTTTGGATCGAGTTAGGGGGTCTCACACTCCCCAAAATGAAGAAAAATTGAATTGGCTTCAAAAAAATGAAATCCATGTCAAATCGGATCGATCCCCTATAAGTCGGATCGATTCGCATGGATGCCAGAGCAAGATCTGGCATAGTTCTGGATGCTTTTCTATAAAACTCTGAGAGGTCAGATCAATCCACTAAGTGTCTGATCAATATGCTAAATTTGGATCCATTCAACATAAGTTTAATCCATCCATCAAATTTTTTACAAACTTGACCCCTTCGGACTAAAGTGCTCATAACTTTCTTCAGAAAACTCTGATTTGGTCGTTGTTTCTTGTATTAGAAACTATACTTCAAGATATTTTCATGGGTATATGGCTTGTACTTTAATTCGCTCATAATTGATATATGTGAGCCTAGGAAGTTATTCTAAATCTATGGGCTTGTCACCACAGACACGTTGTGAGGAAATTGGCATAACTTCCTCTAGGAGACTCCTATTTAAAGACCATTTATTTTGTTGAAAAGTAGACTCCAAGATATTTCTAAACATGTATGGCTTTCCCCCTGTCAACACCCAAATTTTGACTCGGGTCATGTGATAGTATAAGGGCAGCATAACAATTTTTAGGCATCAAGACTCTAAGCACCCATGGCTTAGGAAGAGCAAACTCAGACTCTAAGAGGTTAGGCATTCCCAAGGAGGTCTTTCCAGATGTTCCAGTCGCAAATGAATTAGTCCAAGTACCTTATTACAGTTCAAAAAGCACCATTTCAGGGCAAACCCTAAACTCACTCAAAAGCACCATTGGGACTTTGAGGGTCCACATTTTAGAACCCTATTCAAGTCATCAGTAAGTTTTCCACCTCTTGTAAGCTTTTCTCCAATAAAGCATCATAGATAAAAAAAATTACCATTTTGCTATTCTACCTTCAAAAGCTCAATACTTACTATCTATCACCTAGATCACCAAATTTCTCAACCTACATAAGCCTTTTTGTCATGAAGCATCACAAGTAAAGAATTCATATTTTCACCTTTTTTCAACCTGCAGGGGAAAAATTATCATTTTACCCTTTTCACTAAGAAAATGACCCTTAGACCCTCAAAGGACCCCTAGAGCCTCTCCTGTGATCCAAATAATGTAATTTCAGAACCTATGCTTCCCTGAGTCTCTTTACTCTAAGGAACTCATCGTGACCAGACATTGTTCTCAAATGGAAACAACCAATTTCTTAATCTATGGTAACCCAGACCAAGAAATGACCCTTATAGAAGCTCTCAGAAATTTATCCGATCTCCAAATCCAGAAAAGTCAGTTGCCATACCTTGGCCCTGGCCTTAGCTTCAAGTCTTCAGGTTTGAGAAGAGAATTTCAAAGTCTTAAACCTCTGAGAAATCTCAAATCTCCCCCAGAAGGTCAAAAAGCTCACTTCCTGCTTTTTGCTCTTATGGAGCCAGAATATTCTCTAGACCTCCAAATAGAGATCAGTCGGTGCCTAGTTCTTCAGAATCTCGAGCCCTTAAAAAATATGTCTAAGGAATAAGGACTTTTGCAAAGTCTATCTGCCAAGATTCCCTAAAATACTCCAAAAAGTACAACAAATCAAGTCTAAAAATCAGGTGCTCAACCGACTCTTGGGAGTGCATCTGGAATCAGAAATTAAGATAGTTGGTGGCTATACCACTATAAATTCAAAGCCTCAAAACTATCAGAACCACACTAATTTGTAGAAAATCCATGACCCAAGTAGTCATTTCTACCTAAACCTAGAAAAAACATGTTTTGTCTGTATTTGGCACTCAGAATGCTCTTAAAAGTTCTCTCAGACTCGGAATGCAGCAAAGTCAAAGCCATTTTCTCAGTCTTACCCTTGTCTTTGATAAAGTATTTCATAAACCTCTGGTTTAGGAAATGTCTGGCCATTCAATTTCACTTAGCTTCATGCAGCCATACAAATCCAATTTGTTCAAATGGCCCTGCTTCGAAAAGCTCCCAGTAGCTACTCGAGAATCTAGTGGCCGATCTATCAACTTCTGTAGCTCTAAGACTCTGTAAACTTCAAATCCCATGGATATGGCCTAAAGATACATTTTACATAAAAACCAACAACATCTCTTGTATAATTTTGTCAAATAGCTTGAAAAATGGTTTTTGACTTAATTTCTTGCTCGGGTACCGCAATCATGGGTAGTCAGAAGTTGTGAGAAACCTAGACTGGGGAGCATCTATCCCTGGGCCACCCGCGTATCAATTTTACCATTTTTCTCATTCAAATTACATCTGAGAGATTTTTAGGTCAAAAACCCTGATTTCGCCCCTTACCCTGTCGTAATTTGGTTCTGACTGGACCAGTGCAATCGGAGCATCTGTAACTTCTAAAATTGACACTGATTAGGCCCGACTTCTGAGCTTGAGAGGTCGCATAGAGTGATGGCAGCGATAGGGTTCAAAAAAGTCAAAAATTAAGATATTATTCAAGATTAGCTAAAGTGAGATATTTTGCATTAAATGCATTCTCATCTTTAGCTCATTATTTGTGGCCTTTAAATTGGAATCTTCCGATTCCCTTTCTCACCCTCCACCTTAGGATAAGGGAGATGAATTTCAAATCCCTAAAGTGTCTCCTACAGCCCCTCATCAAGCACCTTTAGCACCCCCCTTTAGGTTTGCAACCAATAGGGATTTTCCAATTGGCATCTCCCATGTCACCCTTACCTATCCCTCCATACACCCTCATCAGCACACTCCCATCTCACCATTCACTCAACAAACACAACCTAAATCTAACCCTACATGCTGCCATGTCACCTATCTATGCCCCTTAGCTTAGGTTAATCCCCACCCTTCACCCAAGTTCAATCCTAGCCCTATACTCCATTTAGGATAGGGATCATCCTCACCCTCCATCATAACATATATGTATTGCCTGCTAGCATACCAAATTTTAGAATTTTTAAACACCCCTAAGGGGTTCAAATGGCCAAAATCAAGTTGCTGGATTTTGGTCACATGCCTAACGCTTATTTTTTAAGGGAATTAAAAAATAGGCGTATGAGAAAACAAATGTTAGACATATATAGGCTTATTATATATGGTTGAAAATATCTCTCTCTCAACTTTCAAAATTGACCAACCACATTCAAATCAGAATTTTTTGCAGAGAGATATACTCTCCAAAATACAGTCTATTCAATCTAACGCCTGTTTTTTTAATCTATTAAAAAATAGGCATTGATAGAAAAACTGGCATATGGACAAATAGGTGTTAGACATATATAAGCTTATTATATATGGTTAAAAATATCTATTTCTCAACTTTCCAAATTGACCAACCACACTCAAATCAGAATTTTATGGAGAGGGATATGCCATCCGGAACACAGACTATTCAACCTAGCGCCTATTTTTTTAATCTGTTAAAAAAATAAGCGTTGACAGAAAAATTGGTGTATAGATAAATAGGTGTTAGACAAGTATTAGACAAGTATAGGTTTAGTATATATGGTTGCAAATATCTCTCTTAGCTTTCCAAATTTGCCAACCACACTCAAATCAGAATTTTGTGGAGAGAGATATGCCCTCTAGAACACAGACTGTAATTAAAAAATAGGTGTTGATAGTACAAATAGGTGTCAGTTCAAAAAATAGGCATTAGGAAAGTATAGGCTTATCATATATGGTTGGAAATATCTCTCTCAGCTTTCCAAATTGATCAACCACATTCAATTTAAAATTTTATGGAGAGAGATATGCACTCTAGAGTACAGAGTGTCCAAATCCAATGCCCAATTTTTAATTAGTTAAAATTCAGGTGTTGATAGAAAATGTGGGCATTGGAGAAATTCAGGTGTTAGGATCTGGGACCCACCTAGTGAACACTGACCTTCTCTAAAGCCTATACATAAGTAACTAACATCTTGGAATTCATCCACGTGCTCAGGCACTTCTATGGGCCTTGTTTTCATGTGTCAGGATGAATTTCAGGTGTTAGGCTTATAAAGGTCAAATGAAACCCAACTTCAAACCAATCCATTTCATAGACATAATCTAGGAATCCCTTCATTACAAATACCTCTTTTAACTTTCTCAATTATCATAGTACGGTTAATTATACACTTGTAATTTCTAAGTGTATCAAATACCTGAACTTTGCTTGGGAGACAACGCTTGAGTTGTGGTTGTTGCGTTAGTGCGACTAGGTCGAATTGACCTACCCTTTCACTACATTTCAACCCATCCCAACCTTTTATGATCTTCACCTTAACTTAGGGTTATATCGTAGTGGTTCATAACCCAAAGACCCTTTGACTTGGTCATAGCCCAATTAGGTTCTCAAAACCATGTACATTGGTATAACATAGTCTTAGCCCCCATTTAGCTAACTTGTCTACATTTTATAGCAGTGCGGAGTACTCTATAAGTATACAAATACTTTAAAATGAATCTACCCTACATCACTCTCACAGTCAGAAGTACTTGACTACCGAGATTAACACACACAATAAACCCCTAAAAGTACATGCAGTTTGATCCTAACAAAACCCTAGGCACACATGAACCACAAGATTGGGTATGTAGGCAGCTCAAGACCATGTCTCAGGTCCAACTGTAATGATCACACCACAAGGGTGGTCCAAGACCAATAACTGTATATTTAACAAGCACTGACTTTGGCATAATTCAAAACATGTATGAATGAGAGAAGCTACCCTAAAAAGGAAAATATTTTGGGTGCTTAACACCTTCCCCAAATACAACTAAACAACTTACCATTTATCTCAGGAATGTAGACAAGTATTAAGAGTTAAACCCCTAAACCTTCCGGTCTTGACTTCTCCTCTCCACTCGGTGAAGAAAACCGAAGTCCAACTCCGTCGGTTAACCCCGAGTTGGTGGTGACTCCAAGTAAAGCCTTACCCTCCTATAAAAG
>JAOXJP010192638.1:0-12222 GCA_025762735.1 Platanus orientalis | reverse complement strand
ATTATTTGGCAAATTTATTTTGTTAGAAGATCTTAAATCTAGGATTTTATTTTATTTTATTCTTTGTGTAATGCCTATCTAAAGGCTACATTAGATCAATAAAAAAACAGTTGAAGATGAATATTTGAAAAGAAAACACGTGTGTTGAAGTGGGTGTGATATCCCAAGTTCTCTCTCAACCCCTCACATGAGGTGAACTTTTCTTTCATTTTCTCTCTTCTATCTTCTCTTTTCTCTCTTTCTTTTTTGTTTCTTCTTTCTCTAAAATCCCTACGGAAAACAGTCCCTTTCCTTGGCTATTGTATTGCATCAGCCGCATTCATAAAATACATACCCTTTTTGAATGAAAAAGCATAAGATTAAATCCGTGGGGCTATATATATATATATATATAATCTTGTGTGGTAATTTCATTCCACATTATTCAATTACAAACTTGTTATCTGTCACGTCAATTTTATTAATTTGAAGTTCCTAGCTAGTCATGTAATTGTTGTGATCTATACCTGTGTGGTCAACATGCAGACATTCATTTTATGTCATCTTTACCTTAAGTTGTATAACTGGGATCCTTATCAGCAGTTCTGAAGTACTTTATGCACCATGCATTGACAGCTAAACAAAGTATTGTTAGTTCAGAATTTGTATAACAAATTTGAAATTTAATGTAAGGTACAAAGATACTGATTAATTTAAAATGATGTGGGAGGATTTGGGTGGATATGTTTGCGTCCTTGTCCCTTTTGAAAACATTTCATTCTTTATATATCCTAGTTTGAGTTCAGAGTTCTTTATGATGGCTTTATCAGACATCATATGCTTAGAAACTCTAAAAGGACAACTTCAGCCATGTACTGCAGGTATGGCTTATCGCAACACCCATTATGGGCTGGCCTAAATTATTCACCGCCTTACATTGGTTTGAGATAGTAGATCTGATTTACTTTGTCTGAAAATCTGACTTTGATATTCAAAGTGGCTTGGTTTCCGATGGTGGAAAGGATTGATAAGGGTCTCACTTTGTGGAAGGCCCTCTCCTTTCAAAAGGAGGAAGATTGATCTTGATTAAGAGCTCCATGGCTAGCATCACCGACTACTTGTCCTTATTCATGATTCCAGCTTTGATTGCGAATGAGTTGTGATGTGGTTCAGAAAATTTCTTTGGAATGATTCGGAAGAGTATAGGAGATATCATTTTGTGGATTGGAAGATGGTTTGTTCTCTCTGATTAGGGAATGAGACCTTGGAATTGGAAAGATCAAGAATAATAATTGAGCTTTGCTTGGTTAATTGCTATGGTGATTTGGAGAAGAGAGGGATAGCTTGTGGAGGAAAGTGATGGTGGCTAAATAAAAGGGGGCAGTCCTAGTGCACGAGGCTTCTGCCACTGCAGGGTCTGGGGAGGGTTAGATGTACGCAACCTTAACCCTGCAAGCAGAGAGGTGTGATGGTCACTAAGTATGGCCTCAATTCTGATTGGGATCTTAAAGAGGTGTGAGATACTTATGGTATAGGAATTTGAGAGGCTATGCTGAAAGGGAAGGAAGATTTTTGAACATTTAACAGATCTAAGCTTGGTTCAGGTGAGGAGATAAACTTTTGGGAAGACATATGGTGTGGAAATACCTCCCCCAAGGATGAATTCGGTAATAAATATATTTTGGCTATAATAAACAAGATTCCACTGCAAATAATTATGATTTCATTGGGGAGGGAGGCTTGATGCGGGAGTATCTAGGAGCATCAAGAAGAAGTTGGATGTTCATGGATGATCAATGGGGTCCACTTAAAGTTCAGTTTTAGATTATTAGGTATTGTTTCTTTTGGGTTGTAATCCTGTAACTTACTTTTAGCCCAAATCTTACAAGTAAAAACTTTTCCTTTTGGTTAGGTTTTGGTGTCTTTAGAAAGATTATTCAATTACCCTAGAGATTGTGTTCTCTCATATGTATGGAGAGATATTTTCTCCGATACGAATGAAAAGAAAGGGGGTCTTAGTTGGGTAGTTTTAGAAAGTCTTAGGTGGGTATTTTCTTGGGAATTAAGTTTATGATTTTAGTAATTTTTGGGGTGTTTTAAAAGTTGAAAGTTGTTGTAAGCTATTTAAGGGCCTAGCTCTATACGTTTGAATGGAGAATTGTTATTGAGTTTTAAAGCTTGGTTTTGTCTAGGGTTTGGATTGAAGTTGGACATCACTCTTGCCTTCACAGTTGGACTGTGGGAGATCTTGGAGATCTCAACCCTGTTGTAGTTTGGAATTACTACAGGTTCTATCATTTCCTCTTCTTCTTGTTCTTGTTTTTATCTTATATTCTTAGTGCACAATCATTGTTATTGAACTTGCTATTGGGGTTACTGCTGTGATCAAGTTCTACTTCAAGTTCTGGACAGATAAGTATTAACTCATCTTAATTTTTAGTTAGTCTATTGTTGGTGGAGTGATTTAGTTGTTGATTTTCTGATATCCTAATTCTTCTATCAGTCTTATTGACTGAAAATATCATTGGATTGTTCTGCTTCAAGTGTTTTGATTGATTACTCAAGTTGCTGATAAGTAACGTACCTGAGGTTTACGAACTTTATATATTTTTACTACTCTGCCTAACCTGGGATTTTGTGGAGATATTTTCCATCAGTTGACCTACTTCCATACCATATTTCATCACAATTGGACAGTCCTAGACTAGGTTTCTGTTTACTTAAATTTCTGCCCAGAAATTTCGAGACTTGATACAGCTTGAGTTCTATTTGTTTAGTTGTTGTTAAACTTATCTGTTGTAGTCTATTTTGTCCTCGTTTGAACTTATAGTAGGGTTCAAAACCTGCAGGAGTTGATTGCTAGGCCAGTCTGCATTAAGTGTGGATTCCAAGCTTGAGAAGAAAAATGAATGATTGGGAAATGGAGGAGTTGATTAGGTTGATGAATTGCTTAGAGGAGCATGGGCCAAATCTGGGTGAGAGAGAGAGAGGTGGGTGTGGGGTAACAATAAATAAGGTAGTTTCACACTTTCACCATTAAATCGTTCTATATGGGATTGGAAAATACTTCAAATCTTACTTTTCCTCATAAAGGCATTTGGATATCAGGTCTCCAAGTTTTTTTGGTATGGAATCTTATTTGGATAAAATTCTTACTCTCAATCACTTGAAGAGTAGAGGATGGAATTTAGCAAAGAGGTGGGGAGGAGGAATTGGTGGATCACTTTTTTATTCATTTGTTTGATGGTGCATAAAGTTTGGGGCTTTTCTCTTTCACCTCAACGTTTGTCAAGGATTTTATCTCTAATTGGTGGATGAGAGATTTGGTAGGTATCTTTAAAATTGTTTGGCAGTTTCTCTTAGGGGCTATCTATTGGGGCATGTGGAAGGAGCAGAACAAAACAATTTTGAAGTCCTTGTCACAGGAAAGATTTCATCTTGGTGTCTATTGGTTGCTTGTATATTGGGCTCTCATTTGTATTGATTTTGATGATCTTGAGTGGTTTTCTGTATGGGATGATATTGTATATCCTTTATTTTTTTTGTGTTTTTTTGTTTATTCACCAGCCAAAGGAATCGCTGTCCCTTTCCTTGTGTTTCGTTCTTTTATTTCTAAATAAAGTATATTACCACTCAATTTTATTTTTTATTTTTTTGGCTTTGATATTCATATAGTGATAAAATTTTAAATTCCGTGGGAGAATTTGGTTGGAGATATTCTTCTTTCTTTAAGAGAGTGGTTTTTACAATTTAAAAATTATTAACACAAGATTGTGACAACGTCTCCATCCCTTTTGAAGAAGTCTCCTTCTTTATATGCATCAGTTGTTGACAGTGAATTAACCAACTCTCCCAAAACCTTAAGGTGTTAGGAACTTAGGAGATACATAAATTAATATATTTCAGCACCCCCATCAGGCGAACACTGTTCGTTCTTGGGAAGACTCGGGGAACCAGGTGTGAGTCCACAACGCGTGCACACGTGCAGTACTACATATGGGATAATACTTTTACTTTCATGGGATTCAAACTTGTGACTTGGCTTGGCTTGGCTCTGATACCATGCTGACAGTGAATTAACCAACTTTCGCAAAACCTTAAGGTGTTAGGAGATGCAGAAATTAATATACTTTAACATCAGTTGGAGGTTAGTGTTCTTTGTTGTGGCTTTCTCAAACATTTTATGCTTAAAAATTCCAAAAAAGACATCTCCATCCATTTACTATGGGTATGGCTTATCATAACACTACCCTTTAAATAATTACTGCTGACATTGGTTGGAGATGGTAGACCTGATTTACTTTGTCTGAAAATTTGACTTTGATATTTATGTGGCAAACTGATGATGTGTGCATGTGTCATGCTGGTAGTGCACTTAATTATATTGGAAGTTCTGTTGTTCATGTATTACCTATGGACTTGTGTAGAAGTATTGGCTACTCTTGCCTGACTTATGTCTGATTTTGGTTGCATTAGGTAGTACAGAAGAGTATTGGAAGAGGCAGGATGCTGCTCAAGCCATTGCATTAGTTGAGTATTCATATACTTCTCCTTGCATCCGTTTCCTCTGAGCTAGCACTCGATCAATTAAAATGGACATGCATTGTGCGATTTAATAAACAGTGTTGAAATTAGTACACACACACACACATGAATGCTTTAGAGTATTTATTTTGATATTTTTTTTGTTAAGCAATGTGGTGCCATGTTTCAAAGATAAATCGACAATAAGATGTTTCAAACTTAGAATTTAAAAAATGGGGGTAAGGCTTACCGTTAGCATCCCTGGTGGCACGGATTCGAGTCACTGAAACCACCTCTCCAGAAATGGGGGGTTGCTTACATCTTGATCTCCCCAGACCCCGCGTTAGCGGGAGGCTCGTGCACTGGGTCGCCCTTTTTTATTTTATTGTTGTTAAATACTAATATTGTTATCATTAACTTAGCAAGTGAACTTGTAAACCTTCAAGTAATATTTTACTTTCTATTACTATAACTTTTACCATGCTTAAACGGTTAGTAATATACGGCTGTGACACAACAAACAAAGAATTTAGATTCATGAGATGGTGAGCTGCATGCAGTATTTATGAAACCAGGTGCCACCAATTGCTTGAGTGTTGTCACAAGTCATAACCGTATTTTTTTGTTTACTCTTAAATAAAATCCTTATTTCAATAACATGCATATAAATTGTGATTCTTGAAATTAGTTTTCCTACTCTGGAATTTGGGTACACCATAGTCAAACTTGACCTGTCGATTGAAAAGGCATGCTTATAATGACAATCTTATGACCTTATAATATATTTATGGTGCCAGAACACTGTTTATGGTAACCGAGTGTTTCATCTAGACCATCCGTAATTTAGGCTGTACCTTGGATTGCCAATGGCCAAAATTCACATAATTTGGAAAGACTGATCATTTGATCAATTGCACCAATTTTGAACAGTTAAAAGAGTGTTGTAGATGGCATATGCATATTCTGGTGAGCAATATATGCGTTAAAATTATAGAAAATTCTAAACTCTATTTCAAAATTTTCCCCATTTCAAATGAATTTAACTGTCTGACCAAGTGCCTTCTTTTGTAACAAAAGCCAGCTCAGTCTGATAACAGAACCATTGGATCTTTGACATGCAATTGTTTGGTAATATAAGATGATAGATGATTCATAAAAGAGTCAAATAGAGGTTGGTCAGGGTCACCCAATCAGATCAGATTGTGGTATGCATGTCCTAGAATTTTCTAGCGAACTAAGCAATGGCTACTTTTGTCTTCTCATCTGGACATTAAGTTTAAGCAGCTTCTAAAACTATACAAACTGTTGATAATTTCGGATCGATAGCCATAGCCGTGTGGTTGATAATTTTGGGTTCTTGGGGGGTGGGGTTTGGTGTCCTTGCCTTCACAGAAATCTCAATGATCTTATCATGGATCTTTGGAATGACCAAGGCTATGTCCTCGATGATTCTTGAGTTCTGCTCCCAAATACTCCAGCACACTGCTAAGCGGACGCAATCCCATATCATCTTCCCTCTCTTGCTCAAAGCACTGCCCAAGCCAAGACTCCAACCAGCAATCAACTCCATCAACGATCTTGGCAAGGCCCAACTAACCTTGAACCAGCTCAACATTTGATCCCATAGTGATGAGGTTAATGAGCAATGAATGAAGGATGACTTACAGACTCAGCTGCTTGGCAGCACATGATGCACCTATTAGGCATGGCTGGTCTTATGTAGGATTGAACCATGATCACATCGATTGAAGTAAGCACTAACCATTGTCTTTTATTTGAGTGATTTATGTATATAGTATGTATTTGTATTTGTGTTACGTTATAATTGTATGACTTTGTCTTTAGAGGCTCCAAGTGTTTGTGCTGACTTTTGTAACTCTTGTTCCTTCTGTACCTTGAGAATTTATACAATCTTTCTAACCTTCTCTTAAGTTAAACATTAGTTGCAAATACAGTGATTAGAGTGACCAGTCAATATGATAGTTAGCTCATTGGTGGCTATATTTAATAGTTGAAGATATTTTAAACATTTTCTTAACAGACTTTTTGTTGATGGTTCTTGAAGTTAGTATGGAAAGGACTTGGGCTTGGGGGAGATGGTGCTGTAGGGAACTGGAACAGGTACAGACATCATTACCAAGTTTTTGTGAAAAACTGTGTTCTATCACTTTCCTAAAGCATTATTTCTTGTAAAACTAGATGTTTGGATTTACAAAGTAAAAGTACAACTCAAATTTATGTATAGCCTTGTTCTTGTTTAATGGTTAGTAGCGTATAGGACTACATGTGTTAAGTTGTGTTGTTTTTCCTGGTTTTTCTCTGCCTCCCAAGACCCATCTGTGTTATGCCAAGCTCTTGCCACGTGAAAGGAGGCTCATACTTGTTTATGATGAGCATGTTCTTCATTCTTGATGTGAAGAAGTCTTCCTATTTCTCATTAGTTTAACAGTTCATCCAATTAGTACATGTCCATAAGTTCTTCACACCGACACTTTCTAAATTAGAAGTGTTATCTGAAAGCCAGGACACATGTAATACAACATTGTGCCATTGTTGTAAAGCACCACGATACATTGTTTCTTGTCAATGCAGAAGCCTTTGCTAGGTTCAGTTGTGTAAAGTTTAAATCTGTTCCCAGAATGTCAAATCACCCTCTTTTCCATCATAATTTATTTTGTTTTCTAGTAATTTTAGAGGTTCTTTTTCTTTTTGTTGTTATCCCTCCCTGGGTTTACCTTGACAATCTCAATGATGCAGGAATACCGATAGAAACAAAGTCCTTCTTGGAATAGGGGGTGGGCATTATGTACCTCGACATATGGATATTGTTCGGTAAGTTATAATTATCCAGTAGATTTCCTTCTTTCATGTGATCATTTGTTGAAAAACATATTTAGTATCACTTGTGCCAACAACCAGCTCAGTGGTAACTGCAAGATATCAAGGACTTTAGTGTATAGCTTTGATAAATTTCATATTCACACAAAAAAAAAGGCCTGGGAACAGAAACTAAATAAATATATTTTTTTGATGGATAACTGATTTTTATTAAAAAGAAGATGCAAGGAAAAACTAAATAAACCAAATATGATCAAGGATGTTATGTAGGTGATCTCAGTTTATAGAATAATGAACCAAATACATGACCATGTCACCCAAACACCACGCTGGATAGAGGTCCACTTATAGGGTTCCCTTTTCCTATCCTTCAGGTAGCTCCACTTATAGGTTCTCCATTTTACTGGTTTGATGAGAAAAAAAAATTTCAGTATTTCATTCTAAGAGATGGACACATATATAAGTGCCTGACATTGATATGAGGTGTCTGACATACCGACTTTGGGAAACCCCAAAAACTGATTCAGTATATTGCGTATAGATGATATTTGTTTTTAACATAATTTAGTTCGTATAACTGTGCAATTTAAAATAATGTACTTGGAATAACATGTTGTAAATTAAAAATATTATGAATGGTGTACAAATATTTTAATTAATAGTTGGAAACAAGAGATCTATGGTAAATGAAGTTTTGTCTAAATTGAAATTTTGGCATGTGACATGTGAATACAATTCAGTGACTGACATGGATAGATTTCAGAAAATGCATTGCTCTTGTTACATAGGTTCTATTTGGTAGTTTC
Organism: Platanus orientalis; assembly: GCA_025762735.1. NCBI lineage: Eukaryota > Viridiplantae > Streptophyta > Magnoliopsida > Proteales > Platanaceae > Platanus > Platanus orientalis. The sequence goes on along the minus strand of JAOXJP010192638.1, from coordinate 4,075 downwards.
TCACATTTAAATCATTGCCTTCTTTAGCTAGGAACTGCTGTACTTTAAACACATTTTTTATTTTAACTCTCATGTTATTGCAGGAAAGATGGTGTTTGGGTGGGTCACTTGCTTTCCGGATATTCAGTGCCAATGGAAGATCCGAGCTCCTCAAAAGTAGATATGAATGCAAAAGGTATTGGTGGAACTTGGAGAGAATCAATTAAAGCAGCATTTGAGGCTACTCAATCGGCTTTTCCAGGCGGAGAAGTTCTGGCACATCTGGATCACAAGTATGTTATTCCAGCACAAGAAGCTCATTTTTTTTTTTTCTATGAGAAAAATATAACATATTTTAAAAAAGATAAGATACAAGAAAATACTCAAATCGGTTTTTAATATTACAGTGGCGATTTTTTATGAGAAAAAGAGAATATATTTTAAAAAAGAGTAGATACAAGAAAAAGCTCAAATTGGTTCTAATATTACAATGACATGACGAATTGCATTTGAGTTTAATGATAACAATCACATCAATTTGGTGAAGGTAAGAAAAAACAAATTCGTTTTTGGAAGTGATTAATGGATGCCCCCAAATGCAACTATGCAAAGGGTTATCTAGATCTCTTCACAACAAGTGGTCATTCAATGCCTCTATACCCATATATGACTAAGGTACTTGGAGGTCCACTTCAGATGGCGATTGGTTTGAATCAAGTGATTGGGGCCAACGGCAAAGTTTTCTATTGCAATCAATGTATGAAAAAGGGTTGGATAAATAAGAATCACTGTATCTGATTTCTATTTGGTATCAGTAAGGTGTCATGCCTACATGGATACATTTTCCCAATGTAATTTTGCAGGTATCTTATTTTATTGCCGACCTTGAAATAGGACTAGCTTTTTCCTTGTTATGTTTGGGTTTTGGCAAATTGGAGTTCACTTGAGTTTCCTTAAGATTACTTGGGAAAATGGTCAATAGAACCGTGGGCTGCTGCTGCCTTGCCACTGATGTGGGTGTTAGCATGCTAAGAGCCTTTTAATTGTGTGAAATATCAAACCCTTTGGTGGGCGCAAGACTAGATAGCATAATGTGTCTGGTTTAAAAAAACATGAATGAAAAAATAGATTGGCAAAATTGTGAATGCACTAATTTTGTGCCCTTTGTGGAGGACTCAAATCTGCCATCCAAATGCATGGGAGCCGCTTAGTTTTGCATATTTTAAGATAGCATCATGTACTTCTGATGTCTTCTAACTGATCATTAAACCTTTCTATTATTTAGGTGGCCATCTACTTGCAATGTGAATGTCCACTTTAGCATCCAACATCAGTTGCTTGCCAGCTAATGAACATTAAAAGTTCCCAAAGGAACTTACACAAATGATCCTTTGGTTATTGAGTTATACAAATTGCTTCATTTTACAAATCTGTTCTCCAATTCATTACTATGCCTTGGTTAACTTCTATTTTCCATGAGAGTATTTACGTGGGCTTGTTTTGGGCATTTTTTTTTTCTTATTAGAAGGAAATTAATTGATCTTGTGTCCTATATTCTTGACTGGTGAGTGCAGGAGTTTCAAGAGCTGGCAAAAAAATGCAATTACAGGGTTCCTAGCTGAACAGAATATTAGGGTTGGCAAGCCAGATGATTTCTGCTAATTATACTGTTAGCATTCCCGATAAATTCATACCTCTTGTTTAATTACTGGTGGGAAAGATAGTGCAGTGCATTTCTTCAATCTAATTTAGTTTCCATTATTTATTGTTTGTTAAAGACATTTTTACTGTCTAAGATGGTTATGATCATTCGGTCTGGTTAAATTTATGGTGTGGAGACTCGGGGACTGTTGGCTTGGCCCGCCTCAACGTGGACGGCATAGCGTTACTTTCAGGCATTGATGTTTAGCCCTTATATTCTGAAAACGGGCAATGTGAAACTTGCAGAGTTCTAGAAGTTGGCCAGGCTTGTTAGTAGGGGTGTGATGGAATCGAGCTGAGCCGAGCTTAGCTCACCCAATAGCCTATGAACCAAGCATGTTCCTAATGACTAAAAGATCTAACTGGCTGCAACAGGCCAAGCAGCCCATATTATAGTAAACTATGTATATATGTATTATATACACATGAGACTCAACTCAAAACAAATCAAGCTTTAGCGAGCCTAGTACAACTCTTTGCTGACTCGATCTAATTGAGTTCAATTGGAGGGTCAGGCTCCGCACCTGACGACCCAAGCCAAGCTACTCAGCTCATTGACAACCCTACCTATAAGGCGGGAGGGAGAGGGAGGGAGGGGGGACGTGAGGTCAAGTTTGTTGCCCATTGCCGTGTAGGTTAGGCTGGTCTATTGATTAGCATACTTTTCACAAGAAAAAACAGAGATTTGGACAAGAAGAAGAAGGGAGAGAAGTAAGAAAAGGAAGAAGCTTCTGGCTTAGACATCACATCTCTTAGGCTGGTCTATTGATTAGCATACTTTTCGCAAGAAAAAACAGAGATTTGGACAAGAAGAAGGGAGAGAAGTAAGAAAAGGAAGAAGCTTCTGGCTTAAACATCACATCTCATATCTACCTACCAAAGGTTGGGTGTTCTTCTCTGCCACAAGATGGATCCATCTTGACCTTCTGCCATGCCATACACGCCGCCTTGCACATTTTCCTTTGACCGATTTGAACCTAACGGTGCAACCTTCACTCGTTCTTAGAAAATCTATGCGCGTTTTGTGGTGAACAAATTCCTCTCTACAAGTCAATATGTAGAAAATTCATCACAGTTTTTTTTTGGTAAAGAAATTCACACAAAGTTAGATCAACCGAAGACCCTACTTTAGCTGAATTTCATTGCTATATATATAAGTGTCTCTCCTACAATCCTTAATCACCTCCCCAACATACATATTCACACAAATCTTTCAAAATGGCTAAGAGCTATACTTCACCCACATCAACAAAACTTGTGTTGCTTCTTCTTTCTGCAGTTCTTGCGTCCTTAGCCACCACTGAAGCCCTCAAACAAAAGGTCACGCGTATTCAATTCTATATGCACGATGTTCCTAGTGGGCCGAACCCGACTGCTGTTCGGGTGGCTGGTCGATCAAACTTTTCGAGTTCGGACCCGATTGCAGCCTCATTTGGGTCAATCTATGTGATGGACAACCCTCTCACGGTCATGCCAGATCCGAATTCAACAGTGTTGGGACGAGCACAGGGGATCTATGCCATGTCATCACAGCATGATGAGTTTAGCCTTCTAATGACCCTTACATATGGGTTCATTTCTGGACCCTATAATGGCAGTACGTTTAGCGTGGTTGGCCGGAATCCGGTTATGAGGGAAGTGAGAGAGATGCCGATAGTGGGAGGCACCGGGATTTTCCGGCTTGCACGTGGGTATTGCTTTGCACAGACACGCTCCATGAACGGAATGGATGCAGTGATCGGATACAATGTGACCGTTATGCACTACTAGAGAGAAGACAACCCCAATATGTGTGTGTGTGTGTGTTTTACATATTTTTTTGTATGCTATATTACATCCCAGTCTTGTGTGAGATTTTCTATTATGAATAAATACTTGAAATTTTGATTATCCTTGAGAAGAAGGAATGAAACACAACATAACAACCTTCTAAGTTCTAATATCTGGCAGATCTGAGGAGTGTTGTTACCTTCCAATCTAAGAGGATTATGATTGGGGAAAAATAGAAGAATATAATGGAGTAAAATTTCCAATGTTGTAGTATAGTAGATCTCTTAAAGGTGCCATGTGACGCTCATCGGATTAATAGACTAAACATAGGATCTAACGAACCGAAAGGGTATAGTATCTTGGATTTTCCCATGATTTATACGGTGATAAAAATCAATCCAGCCTTTTATGAAATCTCTTTCTGGGTGTGTAGTTGTGATAAAACTACACAATTTATATAAAACTTATGAATTAGTCTTAAAGAGAAAAAAGTTCGAACTTTGTAGTATTTAAATAACCAAGATGAGATTTTTTTATTAAAAATTGTGACACACACACACACACACACACACACACACACACAAATATATATATATATATATATATATATATATATATATATATA
>JAOXJP010192627.1:0-12222 GCA_025762735.1 Platanus orientalis | reverse complement strand
AAATTGACCTGGGTGGAGGTAGTAAAGAGGGACATGGCAGCTTGTAATTTAACAACAGATAAGGCCTTAAATAGAGCGGAATGGCAGAACAGGATTCGTGTAGCTGACCCCAAATAGTTGGGATAAGGCTGTTTGTTGTTGTAATGTTCTTTAAAAATAAACGGGTCGTGAACCCTCAAGTATCAATCCGAAAGATGTTTTGGAAGGGTGAGTCCATGGCTCGCAAGCAATTATACAAAATATACAATACAACGTGGAGGGTCAAGCATGAATAGAATCACGAATGTTTATAAAATTTGCAAGTTGAAAAGATGTTACACTTGTGCATAAATCCTTTGAAACATGCATTTTCTAACAATGTCACTCTCAAAGTATGATTCGGAAAGCCAATAAAACGGTTTACTATGTTCACTTTCAAAAACGCTCATTCGAAACACCTACGGAGGTTAACATGCTTTTCAAAACACATACAAAAATTATACACTTTTCAAAATACTCTTTTAAAACACATACAGAGGTTCTTACACTTTTCAAAATACTCTAGCAAAACACTTTCACATATTGCCTTGTGATGGACTCCGTCATAAATGACCTAATGGAGGGGTCCACTGTTCTCCCAATATACCCTATGAGGGGGTCCACTGTTCACACAATATGCCCTGTGAGCAGCCCACTGTTCACAATATGCCCTGTGAGAGGCTCCATCATATAAGCCCTAATGGAGGGACTCACTATTCTTACAATATGCCCTGTGAGGGGTTCCATCATATATGCCCTAATTGAGGGGCCCACTATTCTCACAATATGCCCTACGAGAGGTTCCATCATATATGCCCTAATGGAGGGGCTCACTATTCTCACAATATACCCTGTGAAGGGGCCCACTGTTTTCACAATCTATACTTTGTGAGGGGATCCACTGTTTACTCCTTAAAATCAAAACGATTCGTAATTTCAAATATATGGCATTTGCAAAATTCACTTCACTTGCTTTCTCCAAAACTTTTAAAACAGAACATTCTTCAGTAAGGAAACTGATTCGGAAAGATCAACATATGCAATACGATATCTTTTCAAAACTAAACTGTTCCAGTACAAAGCCCAAAACAGTCACCAATCAATGCAGTCCAGTCAATACAGCACAGTCAATAAAGAATTAGCATAAAAAAAACATATTCCAGCACACGTCGATCAGCAACCAATTGGAACCAAGAAGAGAACTCAAATAGTCCTCAGTGGTATTGATTAAAACACTTAGTGGACACTCACTGTTGCTTCAACAGCAAACCCTCTTCTCAGTCCTCTGTTTCAAACACAGAAATATCCCAAACAGATATGGAATGCTGGCCAATAGAGAATGAGTTTAATAAAGCATCACTCTCTCAAGTGTGAAAATTCATGAATCCACAAGAATATAGAAACCCAATTAATCTGGTCTGGCCACAGGTGTAAGTTTAATAATTCTTTAGGGTTTCAAGAACCCAAAATTCAAGGTATAATGGAATAGGGTAGCCGCATGGAGGGGAACCTATAGGGGTGAGGTAAAAATCAGGGCAGCAGCCCTTGAAGTTCTTGAACATAACTTAATGAGTTTTCCGGGTTGTTAGGGTGGCCGAATGCTTTAAACCTGGGTTTTGATTCTGTTCAATCAAAAACACCTAAGAAGGTGTTACAAGGTAGCCACAAGCTAAGCGATGTTAAATCCTTTGTAAAAAAAAAAAATTGCTGGAAAATCTGGGATAGTGGGGTTTGGGTTTTTCTTTAAAAAAACTTGATGGGTTTTGGATGTTCTATGGTGGCCGACAGGTTTATGGTAGGTGGGAATGGGTTTAGTTATGAATAGAAGAACAAGGGGATGAAGGTAGGATGGCTGGTATGTATAGGAAGAGTTAGAGGTGATAGGAATGCCTGTGGTTGTGTGTAGTAGGTTTTGGGATAGGGCTAGGTCTATGGACAGCAAGAACAAACCAGGAAAAATCAAGGAAAAGAGGAAGAAGAAGAATGAGAAGAAGAAGAAGAGGGAAGGTTTAGGGAAAGATATTTGGAAGGAAATCACCAACCTCACCACCCTTGGAAATCACCAATCAAGGTCTCCATTGTTAGGGCATCAAGGCTTGGAGAAGTAAGAATACCCACACTCCTTGAGAGAGAGAACCCTTCAATTTCATAAGCCTTTTTTTGCATCTCATTCCTTAACTAAAACAAAGAGAGGAAAGGGCTATTTAAAACCCACAGTTTCTATAGGGTGCCCCTTTACATCCAAAATAGAAATTAAAAAAAGAAAAATTAAAAGAAAGGATATGCCCCCCTCCCATTTTGCCTAAGGCGACCAAGCCTTATAGGCTTTTTATTCCATGCTTCTCAAAAAACACCAATATAAAAAACTAAAATTCCATTTAAGTCCCTAACTCTTACAAACTCTAAAAATCATCTATAAAACAGAATAAAAGTCTATAAAAACTTTAGCAAACCCTCCATTATTTACTCTATTGCCTCTTCCATGTGCTTCCTTGTTCACCTCCTTGTGTGGACCCCACCAAGGTCAAGTGTGGCCCCCCATCTTGCTTCCATGGCCTCATCATAAACATTTTTCAGTAAGAAGACTGATTTGGAACACTAAACATTCTTTTCGATACTTTTCAAAGCGGAATCAATCTATGAGACATAAAACATGCTATGATAGAGATATATTCAAAGGTTTCAAATTGGAAGTGAAGTCAAATGATTCATAATTCACTGATTTGCTTGATCCATCTGAAGCACACATTAAGAGTAAATCACTTACCTAAACTTGATCACATACTTAGATGATTCATAACATTCAAATATGATTCGGAGACCAAATCCAATAATCATATCACTTAGAATGTAAATGAACTATCGATCTTCATAATATGATATCAATAAGAGGATTAAAAGTCCATAACAATGAGATATATCCACAAACATTAATGAATAAATCAATTCTATATTAAGGATCTTAAAGGATGATTATAATTCATGGCTAAATCGATTAGATTTCTTACATTCAATCAAATCATGATAGATTTCACATAGTGCACAACACTTTTCCGATTTTAACATAGAACAAGAGTAAATTCAATGATCATATTAGGAGAATTTGATGTAAATCATATTAATCCACTTGAAATTCGATTGGATCTAAATATTCGAAAAGATTAGAAGTAATTCATACAAAATCACTTGATGTCTTTGAAGAATCCATTTAGAATCATATATATCTTAAGAATTAATGAGGGAAAACATGAATATATTATATAAGCAGGTCTAAGAATCCAAGGAGAATCAATTGTATACAATGCATAAAATTGAGATTCAATGGTTTATAATCTGAGGAATGAGACAATGATGCAACTAAAGCCTAATCACTTGCTAATAAAAAGAATTCATGTAAATTCACTTGAAATCCTTAAAGGAACTTATGGAAAGTCTAGGTGGCAAGAGATATTGTCTAGTTGTAGTAGATGATTTCTTTAGATATACATGGGTTGCCTTTTTAAGAGAGAAGTCGGAAGCATTTGATGTTCATTATCCTTTGCAAGAGAATGCAAACTAAAAAGGAACTCATCATTAAGAGAATAAGAAGTGATCATGGTGGAGAATTTGAAAATCATAAGTCTCATGTACACTCCTATATCATGTTATGTCTCCAATTTAGGTCTAAAATTACTTATCATCATATTTCATTCTTACATTATCTTACTTAAAGTAGTTTAGGCATATGTGGGGTGTTGCAATACTTGCTGCCTAAGACATGCTAAACTACTAAAACCTAAGACTTTATAAAACAAAACTAATAAAAACCACTCCCTATTAGGAGCTATCGACCAACACTATGTAGGCCCCAGTTGTTGACCTATTTGACCCACAAAAGGACAGAAAAAATAGGCTGTTGACCAGCCATTAATTTCTTATTCTACCATTGGTTTCAAAACCTTATTACAAGTATACCCCTTGCATAAAAACCTAAACTACCCTGGCATTAAAAGCCTTATTACATTCATATCCCAGCCCCTAAAATCTTAAGAAAACCCACATCTTATATGGGTCTTAAACCTTGCTCTCTTGTGGGGTGGCACATAAAGAAGCCCCTTGATGTTATCCGCATCATTTTTTTTTCTGGTAATATTAAAATCTTTGCTTCATTGGTACTCACATGAATAGATGTCAGATCTGAAGATACGGAAAATCTGTCAATCCCATGTCTCAGATCAAATTATAGGGAGATTTTCAAATTTATCTTTTATTGGAAAAAAAATTTTAACTTTCTGAAAAGAAAACTATCTTGAATATTTCTCTTAAATGTTCAAGACTACTGCTTGTTTAAATGTCTAGTACATCCATAGACCTTTTTTTCAAATTTTTTTTAAAGAATAGTTGTTTAAGAATTTGTTGATAATTATATGTTTGAAAACAATTATACATTTGAACTAAAATTAGTTTCAATAATTGATTCATGATAATATTCTTGCAGGGATTTTCTAAATTCATTGAACTTAAGATTTTTATATTTTATACATTTAAAATAAGAATAATGATATTATTTTTATTTTGTGACGAAAAGATAATGGAGTACAAAAAGTATCAGTGCAAAACACTCAGGGTAAACTCAGGGATTACAAAACAAGCCTGCAGATAAGCTAGACGGAAAGGTCCTAACTCCTAACTGAAATTGATCTTTAAAAGTAAGAATCAAAATAATGAAACAAATGTAGGCCCAAGAATCCGACTAAAAAAAATCCACTCCCTCAGCATCAAGCGAAATATGACCTAAATCATCGTCCAAGTGGAATTAGCCCTTCCCTCTCCTCTTCCCCTCATCAAAGCACCACAAGTGGCTTTAAACTTATGACCACTGAATGAACTCTCTGAAGCACCACTGTCTAAAGCTGCTACAAGTGGTGCTTATGAAAATTATGGAGGGGCATGAAGACCCTGAGATTTTCATTATGCTTTTCTGCCTACATCCTTTTCATATCACCTATCCAACGTCTTATAGAAATTCACAGCATGTTGGTGACCTCTAATAAAATGTGATCCCAATGCCTTGCCCAACCATATGTGCTCAACTACCTCCTCCATTTTAGAGATGGATGGTGCCACCTCCCTAACCTCATCGACACATTCCATCCTAATGGCAAGAGCTTGAGGATCTTGTATCTACTCTACTTTCCTCCTATTTATTTATTTATTTTTAAGTCTTTAAGGGAATACGTGATTGTGTACTTCTGGCCTTCTGCTTATATATGATAGTTTCATATCTATGTATCTATGACAATGTGTTACTCATTTTCATAATTGTAGTATTATAACTTGAAAGATTGTCTTTTCAGCTTATTTAAGTATCAAACAGGTTTTTTTTTTTTTGGTTCTCTGTAACTTAGTATATCTTAAATCTCTAAATCTGCATTTGTGATTAATGATACATTTCCTTATTCGGAGTCAGCACACACCAACAGCCCTATTTTAAATCATGTTGGTTCATTATAACTTTATATAATCCATGACCAGTTAGTCTTGCTGTCAACTTCAATGACTGAAAGTTGTCTTAATTTGGGACATGATTCTAAAATCTGGAGATTTATTGTTTCCCTTGGCAAGACATCTCTTACTTTTGTCCTGGAGTGCCTCATAGTTCAGTTCATTGTGATGCCTTAGGTCTTTCCTAACTTCTCACAACAAACTAGTCCCCCTATTTTTTTCTCCTGGCTTATAGTGTTGGCTGGCTTGCCCTTGAATATCTTTATGTTTGTTATACTTCCTTACCACTGTTGCATTCTGCTGTTTTGACACCACTAGTGATGGATGGATTTTATTCTATAGGGATGCAACTTTGGCATACAAAGCAGAAGCTTTAGAATTACAGAAACAGCTTAGGCACTTGCAATCTCAATATGATTTGCTCACGGGCCAAGCTTCATCTTTGATCCAAGGAAGAAGGGCACGGGTGGCCGCAATATCTACTGTCAATGGACAACTCGCTTCAATAGATGATAGGCTTTCAGCAAGAAATTTAGAGGTACATCAATATCTTGTCTTTGGCAATCAAAATTTTCATTAATTTATAACTGAAGTAATAGAATGTTTGGACATGCTAGGGGTTACCAATACTAGGGTTTATTTTGTAAAAAAAAAATTCCTATTCCAAGGCTTGTGCATGGATCTGAGGTTCCTTAGATCAAAAGAAATTTTATTTTAGGATTGTACACAAATGCAGTTGGTAATGGCAATGGAATATTGACTCTCCTGTTGTGGTTGGAAATGCAAGCAAGCATGTGATGGTGTTTGTGCATAATGAGGCCAATGGATATAATTTTTGTTAAAACTTCCAAGGTTTCTTTTCTATACTTTATTCTATATTAAAAATCCCAGAAAAAATAATATTTAGTTCTGTGTAAGTATGTTTTATGGATTTGTACACCATATCATAATTGAACAGTGTTTTATATTTCTTTTAGCTCTTGTTGCATCCATGAATGATGGCTGGTGCTCATCTGATGCATGTATGTACCTATTCACCTGCAAACATCTAACACATTTGTGCATGTCTGTGAGTGGATGTTACCGGACGAACTCCCAAAGGTAGCAACTAGGTAGGCTTAGGTTTATGGAAAATAAAATAGGTTCAGATTTAAAGGTTTTGGGAAGGGAAGTAGAGGTTGAAGATAAAAGAAAGTAATGGGAGAAGTTAAAGTATTAATTTTGGTGGCTTAGTACTGCTGTACAAAAAGCGGTGGCTGTAGTGGGGCTAGTTTAGGGAACAATAATAAAATGGAATAAGGATTAATAGGGAAGGAAAAAGGGTTAAATGGAGGATGGAGAACTTTGACAACAAAAAATAATAGAATAAGAATAGGAGAAGAAGGCAAGGTTCAAGGAGTCCACCTTGAATCATTATGGAGTCACCATTAACAATACTTCGGAGTCCACTAAAGCAAAACATTCAAAGACCCATCTTTCCTACCTTTTCACTTATTTAAAGAGGATACATGTATTTACAGGCCACAGTTCCCTTCTTATTTACCTATCAAAAAAAAAAAAAAAAAAAGTTCCCTTCTTATTTTCCTAAAATTGAAAACCCAACCGAATTAAAAAGAACAACACAGTTCCTATTAAAAAAGAAGACCCAACCAAAAGGTAGGAAGAGAATCCTCTCAAAATTGGAAAACATTCTACTTCCTTCTAAAATAAAGAGATCTCAACCATAATATGAACATAATCTGACCCAAAATAGAAAAATACCCTACTTTCTTCTAAGAAAGAAATCCACCCAGAATAGGAAAGATATTTTCTAATCCTTGCATTGTACATGAAAACTTTTGATCAATTATCCCCAGGTGTCGAGTATAGGCTGTTTTGCATCCCGCATCAGTGGCCTTCTGTTTTTTTGTTTTGTTTTGTTTTTTTGCATTCAGCCATCTAATGCATGCATGATTACCAGTTTGTGTGTACAGGTGGGGATGGATGTGTTTATTGGAAGGTAGGTGTGGGACTGAAACATTTTGAATAATATTTCTATGTTTGTGTTGATAGTTCTTCTCTATCTTCACTGTGGAGGAAGGGAAACTTTATGTGGTTTTTGTTTGCTTCAGATCTGTCATCAGTGCACATATTTTCATAGAGAATAGTTTCAGCTACATGTTTGAAGCTTTGATATTTTGGAAGTAATCTGACATTTCACTGGAATTTAGATGAATGCAGTTCTTGGAAGAGTTACTTCTACCGCTCAGGAGTTGGCTCACTATCACTCAGGGGATGGTATTCTCTTCTTTGCCTGCGTCATGCTCATATCTCTTTGTGTAGTTTTCCTTGAGTATTTCAAACTAATTATTTAGCTTGCAGTTTTTGGAATTTGTTAATTCTTTTCCTCTGAACTGTTCAAATCTTTGTGACCAACTTAATGGTTTCTTGGGCTTGAGGCTATGGCTCAATTGGTTGGCATTCTGATACAACAACTAGGAGGTTGTGGGTTTGATCCTGGTTTACCCACCAAAGAGAAGTAATAAGAAAGAAATTTATGATTAAATCTACCCTTTAGCCATCTGATGAGTTTACATTACCCGTTTATGCAGAGGATGGTATTTACTTAGCTTATTCTGACTTCCATTCATACTTGCTGGGAGATTCAGCGGGTACAAAGGAGCTAAACCAATGGTTTGTGAAGCAGTTTGACACGGTATTAAACATAACTGCACCACTTTACGTTCTATTTTTATTTATAGTTATTTTTTTTCTTGTCGATATTGCAGCATGAGTGATGCAGAACCAAGAGAGGAAAATTCTGATACTCCTTTGTAGGTATTAAGAAAGGATCTAGGGTTTTAAAGGAAAGGTAGAAGATGCTGAAAGTTATTAAAAAATATGGTTATAGGTAAGGGATTTAAAAGACAATGGCTGTTTAGGTTTTAAAATTAGTGATTGACGTGGTGGTACGAAAGTAGGTTACTGGATTTCAGGTCTAAGGCAGGGCTTTATGGTTTTGAAGGGAAGAAAAAGTTAGCCTATTGACAGCAGCCTTTAATATTTGTTTCCCCATTCAGTTAGCAGCCTACAAATATGGATTGAATGGTTAGAGTTTATGCAAGCTGTATAACAGAATTTTTAACAGAAAATAAACTAGTAAAAAAATATACAGATAATAGAGCAATAGAGGAAGAAGAAGAAAAATATCACATGAACAGTGTTGCATGTACAGTGCACGTGAACAGTATCTTGTAGAAGAAATAAAGGAAGAAGAGGGTACTACTAGAGTCACACCAGTGGTCTCCTAGGAGTCACACTTCCAAATCTGGAGTCAACCCAGAGAAGGCTGCTGCAAACTTGATCTCTTCATTTAATGATCATCATAAAAAGTCGATATATTGGAGAATATGTAATCCACACATCCAATTTTTAATGGGACTCAACTTTAACTCGTCAATTTAGTAACTAAGTACAACACAACTGTAGGCTATGTTTGGACATGCTCTAAAATAAAAAGATTCAAATAAAAACCAGAATATTAAGAAATTGAATTGACCTAGCTACCAATAAGAAAATTTCAAATTACCAAATTACCCTTTTCTTCTTAAGGAACGAGAAATTAAATAAAACAAATATAAAAGGCTATAACCCTATATAAATTCAATCGCAAGAGGTAATTGAACCTCCTCTCCAATTCTAAGTGGTCCCCACAATCAATCAGGTTGCCATGTGGGCCCACAACATGGTCAACTAAAGTAAGGATTGGCATTTTCTGCCCACTTCTCTTGCGGGTGTAAACCATGAAGGCTTGATCCCTATCATCTCTCCCCGGTTTAATGGAACTTGACTGTGGTGAGTTAAAGTTGTGGTACTAGTCATATAAGTGCTGATTGAATTGTTGGAATATTTCTATTGTATTCCATGTGCATTCTGACTTTAGTCTTTCCTTCCATTTGACAAGATACTCTTAATTGCCTCCGCTGCCATTAGAGACTATTGTATTGTGAAGAACATCCTTAATATCTTCTTAAGCTTTAGAACTGGATCTGCTGCTTTAAAATTATTATGATCTGTGTGTGGGAGAGGCAGGGAGTCCACGTGCCCAGAGGACTTAGTCAGGTGCTCTAAGAGGCGTGGATAACTCGGTATCAAAAAAAAAAAAAAATTCTCCAACTTATCTCAGCCTGTTTAAACTTTAGTTCAAGGGACAATAGTTTTTAACATCTTGGAGAGACCATTTGAAGCCTTAAGAGTCCCCTATTTACACTTGACAAGCTGTACTATTGGCGATCAATCCTATCAAATCAGTAGCTTGGGCCTTCATTTTGTCAATTGGCTTCTCACTATATATATAATATTAATTCAATAAGCCAATATAATCCCGAAAGTCAAAAACTAAGTGATAAAGGTTTATGCAATCTTTTAGGATTTTAATTGGTAAAATGATGAGTTGGTTGAATGTATTTACTGATTTAACCCAGTCCTTTATTGGTAATACTCACATAGAAATATGCCACTAACGTGGGTAAACCTAAAGCAACCGTAGTATTTATATCATTCGTAGGTGTGGCTAACTCCCATGAGGTAGCTGTATGATTTTTTTATTTTTTTAATTTTTTTGGGAAAAATGATAAAATTTTATTAGAAAAGAAGAGAATATATACAAGAAACTATACAAAGAAGGCACTTAGCAAATACAAGAGCGCAATTGAACACAAGGATCCCCCCAAAGCCCTAGAGTCACATAAACTGATGGCTATCTGGTAGAGTCTCCCCAATATATGATACAGGATAAAGAGAGAAAAATCTTGAAACTATTAGATTGCTTGCAATCTATTGGAGATTATCAATTTTCTTTTATGAATCTTGAAGGTAATCTATTTGCTAACTTTAGCATGTGAATCAAGAAAAGGCTTTGATCTGGTTCTTCAATAAATAATCTGTAATAAAATGAAAATAACAGAAAAAAGAATAGAGAAAAAAAGAAAATTACCAATGGAGTCCCACCAATGGCCTCCTAAAAGTCCCACCTAGGGTTGAAAGCATCACACCTTCGATATTTTGGAGTCACATCAGAGAATAAAGCAACTGTAGCCTTGAATTCATCAATAATCATCATTCTTCATTAATAACATTATGGGTTACAAGCATATATATAAATTTTACATGTCAATCTTTCCAAATTCCATTCTAACTAAACTTCCTAAAAATAAAACTTCTAAATTAACTAAATCCTGTCACCAAATGATGCCCTATTACGATTTTGGCCATAACTTTCCCAAATCACATTGGATTCTCAAGATCTTGATCTCATTGTAAAGGTCTTTCAAATGAATAGCCTAACTGAATAGCCTTTCAAATGGCACCAAAAGCATCCAAACGGGTAAGTTTTGACCAACCAAAATAAGGCCTAAAACGCAAAAAGGGTATAATTCTTTCACTTTCTTTAAAATTAAATAAAACCTAATCTATTTGGAAATAAATAAACCCTTAAATTGACTGGCAATAAACTAACTTAGATTAACTTAAAATTGACCAAATAAAAAAAATGCCATATAAAAATTTTAAACCCAAAATTCTTAAAATCCCCCTGCATAAATCCATCAAATCTGAATATGGGCACTTTCTTGTTCCGCATCATTACATCTTCTGTAAACCAATGCCCCATTTAACGGGGCTATCAGCAAGTGTACTTTGATACCTTGACACTTGAATCACTTCAACCTGAAAGACTGCAATAAGATTATCTCTCTCACCAAGTGACTCAATTGTGAAGAACCACTTGATTGTCTCAGCCCCTAACTTAATACCGTTCTAGCTGTATGATTTTCCAAGGTAAAAGAGCGCCTACACTAACCAGTTAGAAGCAAAAATAAATAGGAACATAGTGCTAGTAAAGGGTACACAGGGACCATATTCTACTCCAATATGAGTTTTACTCAGGTCTCGAATGATTTCAAAGACATATTCAGAGAAATTCTGACCATTGGGTTGGAATGGTTTTCCGACAGAATGACTATGAAATTACATCGATATTTCCACATATTACAAGTAATGTAGGAGACATCTCTATTTCCCCAAGGAATCTTTAGAATTACCACTGCTTATCTTTTAATTTCCGTTAGTCCTTTATCTAATTGCTTGTCCTCCTTATGGTCTAGTTTGAGCAATTGATCTTGCTTTGTGCACGCAAAGTTAGTAGAAACTTTCTTGCTTGGATATTCAAGTTGTATATCTGAGTTCTTAGGTACTCCAATCTCCAAGTCTTTAGTCTTTACCCATTGCTATCTATCAAGCTGCTTATCCTGTTCTTAGCATTCTCTTGTTGCTGTCAGGGCACCCACTCACTGCCGAATCCTTCTGGATTTGGATGGGTAACTTTGGGACAAATGTTATCAGGTAACCCATATAGAACCCCATCATAAAAAGTAGATGGTAGCTTGTTAACATCTTTAGGAACGTCAAGGTATTGCCAGGGCACCCACTCACTGTCGAATCCTTCTGGATTTGGATGGGTAACTTTGGGACAAATGTTATCAGGTAACCCATGTACAACCTCATCATAAAAAGAGGATGGTAGCTTGTTAACATCTTTAGGCACGTCAAGGTATTGTTCTACAGCAGGTTCCTAACGCCCATTAACCACCATTGCATTGTTAATCCTGTTGGAAATATGTGTCCTGACAAAGCCATTCACATAAAATATAAGCATGATTAATTAATTATTTAATTAATAAT
>JAOXJP010192616.1:0-12223 GCA_025762735.1 Platanus orientalis | reverse complement strand
CCCCCTAACAGGGGGCAGAGAGGAGTGGAAGTTAAGAGGAGCGGATACAATCCACCCTCAATTTTTTAATGTTTCCAGAGCTAACAATAAGCCACCCTCTTTTTGGACCAAGAAACACTAAGGAGTTTGAAATTGTAGTGATATCTTAAAACTTTTATATTCCACTCTTGATATGGAATGTTGTAATCACGATGACGATTTTATATTTGGATAAATTGAGCTTAAGCTCTATACCATCCCTCAAATAATAATAATAATAATAATAACAATTTTAGGGAGACTGTAATCAACTATGAAATGTCACTAAGAGGATTCAACAACGAGACGTCTTTCTTGGAGAGACAATGGCACAACTATCCATACTAAGGCCCAGTCTGGTTGCATGAAAAGATTTTCTCATGAAAATTTTTTCTCAAAAAATCATTTTTAAGCTATCTAATTGCCATGATAAGTTGGTTTTTTCTTGTTTTTCTTATGATTCTTTTCTTTCTTTTTCTTGTGGGATTTTTTTTTTCTATTCTTTTCTACACAATTCATGGCAACCAGACTGGGGCCTAAGAGACATTGACAAGTAATTTGTTGTTTAAATGAATTCTAAATTATGTGAACTGAGTTTAAATGGAGCCAAACTACATATGCATTCGGGTCTGACTCGATTTTGTATGGAGTGCGGAGACCTTGTGATTGTGCGCTCCCACAGATGCATTGAGTGTCCTAAAGATTTGGTAGGACTACCTTAGGGTAAGCCTAAGGTAGGATTGACTTTGGGGCCAACACATGAGTGTCGAAAAGCAAAAAGCATCCCCAAAAAGTTTAAATCACTTTTTTCGATGCTGATGTGTCATCCCCTAATGTCAGTCCTACCAAATCCCGCATCCTTTGAGTGGCAATTTCAACCCAAAAAGGACAAATTCACTTGTAGAAGCATAATGGAGACTATGCTCGCTCTCTCTTCTAGTGAGCAGCATAATCTTCTATTTTTCCGCAGACAAGCAGCATTATTATCATACCAAACATCAGACAAATGTTCTGTGATGCTTGAGATTGTCTCCAAATTTTTACAGTTCAGAAAATTTTGGTGGTCAACACGTATCCAAAAAAACTCAACAAACTGAATTGTACATTTTCAACATTGTTTATTATTTTGCCATATATCAATCGTTGAAATCTTTCGAACGATATCTGAACTATAACATTCTGGAGAGAATCTTGAGGGGTTCTATGATGAAAGTGTGTGAATCTCTTTGAACAATTTTAAACTGACACATCATGTGATGGAATTAAAAACTTAGAATGCTCAAATGAAAAATCACTCTAGATTTGATCGGACAACTTAGAAAGTGCCTAAAGTAAGAATGACATCAGGGATGAAACATCAGTGCCAAAAAGTGAAAAGCATCCCCCTAAAGTGTACATCACTTTTTTGGCACTGATGTATGAGCCCTACTGTCATTCATACTTTAGGCACTCTCTAAGTTGTCCTACTGAATCCCGCTCGATGAAAAATAGGTGTTCAAAAAGTGACATCAAATTTAAAAGCACATCTTGGGCCAATCTATGGCACATTGCAGGGGTTTTTCTATCACTGAAAATCATTTTCCGTTTAAGGTGTGAGATTTTTCCCTGAGGATTTGGTAGGACTAACTAAAGTAGGATTAACACACAGGTTGACACATCAGCATTGAAAAAGCAAACAGTGTTGTATTTCGCAACAATATTCTAGTACGAATTAACAGGAAAATAAAATAAAAAATATCAAAGCATAGAAAAATATGAAACACAAAGATTTACGTGGTTCGGCGATGTATTAACGTCCACATGAGAGAAACAATCTTCTTCACTATGTAATGTAAAATCCGTACAATAAGTGTGTAATTCCAAACCTGAAAACCTACACCAAAGCCCTTGTACACCCTTTCTCTTTCTCATCCTCTCAAAACCCTAAGAAGAAGAAAACCTTGTTGTATGATTGCCCTGTTTTCTTTTTCTTTTTCCTTACGTTTTTTCCTAATTAATAATTAGGGTTTCCTATGCCTTTTCCATTCACAATGACTCACCTATAGAAAGAGTCATTAACTCCTTATTTTACAAGGACCGTTAGATCTAACAGCTATTGTAAAATAAAGCGACAACTGACAAATCTCCACCTTAGCTTTATTTTTCAGCCCCTTAGAAGATCACTTGTAGTTGTCTTTATCCTGTATCATAGTGCGACACAGCTCCTTAGTACCACATCAATATATGATGTATCTTTGAACCTCTTTTGTTTGAGGTGCCCCACCCCAATTAGTAAGGGTGACTCTACCAATCTTCAACAATGAACTAGATTGGTTAAGTCCAAACAATGTTTGAACTTTTCCGTAGTAACCGGATTTGTCATCATGTCGGCTGCATTGTCCTTGGTGTGAACCTTCATCAATTTCATATTTTCGTTTTCAATTAAATCTCGTATTCAATGATACCTCACATTAATGTGCTTAGTTTTGGAATGATAAACCTAATTTTTCGCCAAGTGAATGGTACTCATACTATCATAATACAGCACCAACCTTTTTGACTTTAACCCAAATTTTGTGACTAAACCTGTCACTCACAAAGCCTCCTTAGCACCTTCAACGATTGTCATATATTCTGCCTCAGTTGTGGATAAAGCAGTTGTTGGTTGTAACATAACTTTCCAACTAATAGGCTCACCTACAAGAGTAAAGGGATACCTTGTTGTAAACTTCCTCTTGTCCAAGTCACCTGCATAATTCGCATCAACATAGCTCGCAACCTGTCCTGTTCTTTTATATTGTTCAAATAAAATGTCAAAGTTTGTCGTACCTTTTAAGTACCTAGAATCCACTTTACAGCATTCCAATGTTCTCTGCCTGGATTTTCCATGTACTTACCAAACTAACTGCATGTGAGATATCTGATTTACTACAAACCATTGTATACATAAGACTTTCCACAGCATTAGCATACAACACTTGGGACATTTCCAATACTTCCTCATCTGTAGTAGGACACAAACTAGTAGATAACTTAAAGTGATTTGCTAGAGGAGTACTTGTTGGTTTAGAGTTTTGCATGCTAACCCTCTCTAGCACATTTTCTACATATCGTTTTTAAGATACCCAAAGCTTTTTGGCCTTCTTGTTCCTCTGGATTTCTATACCAAGGATTCTTTTAGCAACACCTAGTTCCTTCATATCAAATTCATTACTCAACTTGGACTTCAATGAATCAACCTCATGCTTATTCTTTGCTGCAATCAGCATGTCATCAACATACAATATCAATAGAATAAACGAATCATCCTCAAGAATTTTGTAGTAAACACAATTGTCATATTGACTCCTCATGTAGCCAATCCGCACCCTAAAAGAATCAAAGCACTTATACTAGTGATTTGTTTAGCTTAGAAACAAACTCCTTTTTTCCTTACTCTTTGAACCCCTCTAGTTGCTCCATATAGATTTGTTCATTCAATTCACCATGAAAGAATGCCATCTTCACATCCAGTTACTCTAACTATAAATCGAGTAAAGCAATCATGGCTAACATCACCCTAATTGAGGTATGTTTTACAATTGGAAATAATATTTCATTGTAATCAACTCATTATTCTTGTTCATACCCCTTTGCCACTAATCGAGCCTTGAATTTTTCTTTTTCTTTCTCTGATATTGCTACATTTTTCATGTACACCCACTTGTAACCAATCACTTGCAATCACCTTTCTACCGTTTAGTCTTTCAACCAATTCTCAAATGTTGTTTCTGTGAAGTGACTCAATTTCCTCCGTCATTGCAGTCATCCAATTTTTATTAACTCTACAACTAATAGCATCCTGTAAAACAATATGGATCACCACTACCAACAACTAATGCAAATGCTACCATATCTTTAAAACCATACCTAACTAGCGCCTTATGAGTTCTTTTGTCTTTGTTTGTAGCAAGACCTTATTATTGTTCTTGTTGTTGTACCATCCTGCTAGAAGACTCCCATTGAGAAGAATCTACCATATTATCTTCCCTTCTTGGCCACGTTATATCCTTCAGCTCCACATGGACTGAATTTTCACTAGCATGAAAATCTACCATCTGATTTCCTTCATCCCTATTTTCTTTTACCATAGAATCCTCATTAAACACAACATCTCTGCTAATGACTTTCCTATGTGCAACTGGATCCCAAAATTTATAGTCTTTCACCCCTTTTTCATATCCAAGGAATATACATTTCCTTGACTTTGGATCCAATTTAGACCGTTGCTGCTCTTACACATGAACATAGGATGGACAACTAAATATTTTAAAAATTGAATAATCAATTGTTTTACCTATTCAAACCTCTTTTGGGATTTTGAAGTCAATATCATTTGATAGTGATCTCTTGACAATAAAACATGCCATGTTAACTACTTCAGCCCAAAAAAATTATGCCTGCTTGCAACCTCATGCACCTTCCCTTTTCAAGAAGTGTCATGTTCATCCTTTCTGCTACACCATTTTGTTGTGACCCATCTGGTGTAGTAAAGTGTCTTGTGATACCATCATCCTTGCAATATTTGATGAACTCTTTATCTTATATTCCATCCCATTATTTGTCCTGAGATATTTGACTTGTTTTCTTGTTTGTTTTTCAACTTCGGCTTTCTATTACTTAAATTTGGTAAAAACTTCAGATTTTTGCTTCAAAAAATAGATCCATACCTTTTAGAAAAAAAATCATCAATAAATGTGAAAAAGTAATTTCTCCACCTTTAGAAGGTATACTTACGGGTCCCCACACATTGAAATGTATGTATTGTAAAACTTTCTTGCTTGTATGTTGTCATGTCTTGAAGCTAACCCTACATTGTTTCTCATACAAACAATACTTGCAAAAACTGAGTTTACATGTTTTCACCCTTGTAATCAAATTTCGTATATAAAGTTCTAACAATCCTTTATCACTTATATGACCTAACCTCATATGTCATAGAGTGGTATCATTAGTATCACAATCAACAGGAATAGTTACAGTAGCTCCACCTGTAACTATATTCCCTATCAACTTATATAAATTTCCTTTATTTTTCTTTTCATGACAACCATAGCCCCTTTAGTGACTTTAAGGACTTTACCCATTGCCGTGAAGGTATATCCATTTGAGTCTAATGCACCCAAGAAAATTAAAATTTTTTTTAAACTCAGGATATACCTAACCTCCTCAAGTG
Source organism: Platanus orientalis (assembly GCA_025762735.1). NCBI lineage: Eukaryota > Viridiplantae > Streptophyta > Magnoliopsida > Proteales > Platanaceae > Platanus > Platanus orientalis. Next base: position 7,011 of record JAOXJP010192616.1, on the reverse strand, counting down.
TTCTTATTATGTTATCAAACATTTTAACTTTAATGATTCCTATTCCAATGGTTTTGCAAGCCGCATTTTACCCATTAGAATAGTACCATCATTATATGGACTATAAGTATCAAACCATTCTTTATAAGAGCATATGTGATAAGAACAACCCGAATTTAAAATCTACATTTCAGTAAGATAATTTGTACATGTACTAACTGAAAAAATATCTCCATCACTATCTGAACTGTTTGCTACAATGCTAGCTTGATCTGAAGACTATTCATTTTTCTTTTTCTTTTCCTCCAAATCTTTTTAGAGTTTTTTACAATCCATTTTCATGTGTCATTCCTTTTTGTAATAATAGCACTTGAATTTGTTGCTTTTTCCCTTTGATTTCGAACATGACATCTCTTTGTTTCCAGACCATCTGTTTTTGTTTCTTCCATGTTGATGGTTTGATTCATCCTTAGCCACCAACCCTTTTGCTTGAAAACCATTTCCAGCCTTCCGGAGTGCTTCAGCCTCCAATAAAACCGTTGTTGTCTCATCAACCTTGAGAGTGTTTTTCCCAACTAATAAAATGGTCATAAGTGTGTTAAAAGAAGCTGGAAGAGAAGCTAAAAGAAGGAGTGTCTTGTCCTCCTTTTCAATTTTCACCTTAACCCTTAACAGTTGAGTAATAATTTTATTAAATACATTGAGATTATCCAAAATATTAGTTCATTTTTCCATCCGTAATTGATATAATTTTTTTTCAAGAATAATTTATTTGGTTGCGATTTAGACATATAGAAATTTTCTAATTTTTTCTATAATCCTAGAGCAGAAGTTTCATTCAAAACATTGTATTTTACCTCTAATACGAGACATAAACGGATGGTGCTCACTGCCTATATCTCAAGTTTCTCCTAGTCACCATCATATATGATTCTCGGTTTGTTTTCCTTGCTGAATAATGTTTTGATTAGCCCTTGTTGTACCATAATAACTTTAACCGTACTTTGTCACAAGCTAAAGTTATTTTTTCCATCAAAGGGCTTGACCTCAAACTTGGCCATCGATAATATTTTTCCTGTTATCGTACCGAATTCCGGTAATCAAGAACTTGTTCTTAATTTCAATCCTCCCTAATCGAAACCTAACGCTTTAATACCACTTATTGTATTTCATAGCAATATTCTAGTACAAATTAGCAAGAAAATAAAATAGAAAATATCAAAGCATAGAAAAATAGGAGATACAAAGATTTACGTGGTTCAGCTATGTACCTACATCTACGAGAGATAAACAATCTTCTTCACTATGCAATGTAAAATCCGTACAAGAAATATGTTAATTTCAAACTCGAAAACCCACACCAAAATCCTTATACATCCTTTCTCTCTCTCACCCTCTCAAAACCCTGAAAACAAAAAAACCAAAAAGAATAAAACCTTATTGTACTATTGTTATATTTTCTTTTTCTTTTTCTTTTTCATTTTCTTTTTCTTACGTTTTTCTCTAATTAATAATGAGTTTCCTATGCCTTTTCCGTTCACAACGACTCACTTATAAAAGGAGTCAGTTAGCTCCTTATTTTACAAGGTCCACCGTTAGATCTAACACAGATCTAATGGGTTGCTGTAAAATAAAGCCACAACCGACAAAAAGCATTCCCCTAAAAGTGTAAGTCACTTTTTTTCGATGCTGATGAGTGGGCCCTGTATCAGTCCCATTTCAGGGTGGCTTTATTTACTCCTATCAAAGATTGGAGATTTTGATGGTTTTAAGTAGAGCATAAGCCTAAGTCCCCTTAACCAGTTGTGGCATTGTCCTCATTGGAAGGAGGCTATAGGTCAAATCCCTTGATAGCAATTACACAGTGTGCAATGTAACTACATTACCTCCTGCGTCTCCGCTTTGCAGAAGTCAATTGAACCCGACTGGCCACTCCATACCTAAAAAATGGAGAATGATTGTCTGTGTTGACACAGGCCTATGTTGGTGTACCATTGATTGGCACATGATGTGTTTTTGAATTTGGTCTCTTTCTGTACATTTGAACATTTTCTTGAATCCCAAATGCATAATGTGTCAGTTATAATTCACATAAGCATTACAGACACTTTGTCATCACAAAACATTTTCTTCCTTTAAAAGAAAAAAAAAAAGTAGAACATAATGACCTCAAACCTCTCGACTCTCGTCGTTGGGAAATTATCACAAAATTACTAAAGACAATGACGTACGAACTTTAAGAGGCCGAAGGCCAAAGGATTTGCGATGGCATTCTGTAATTTAAAGTTTCTTTCTTGGTTAACGAGACCACTGAAATGTTTATGGTTTTGTGCAAAAAGGGTAGGGTAACACCAGCGTCGTAGCAGTAAAGCCCAGTACAACGTATTGGTGCATTTCTATCCACATAAGGGTGAGTGCATGTGGATGGTGGGCCCAAGGAAAACGGTTATCCGAGTTCAAAATTGAAGTTTGGATTACACACACGCGCACGCGTGCGTACGCATACAACCACACTCTAGTCTCAACCCAAGTACACAAATGGTGAGGTCAAGGACAAGCTACTTTGATGCAGATGTGCACCACTCATTTGCCCTTAGATTGGTCCCACGAATGGCCTTGGCCTTGGCCTTGTAGTATCTACCAAATTTTTGTATTTTCTCACACTTTGGGTTGGGATGCCAAGATCAGCCTAAGATCGTCTTCTTTCTGCGCCCCCCCCCCCCCTCCCTCTATCTCTCTCTCAAAGAATATTGTTAACTCATGCATCTCTTAACACCTTAAGATCTCTGGAGAGTTAATTCACTCTTAATACGATATCAAAGTCAAAGCAGGCTACGAGTTCAAATCCTTCAGAAAGTAGATGTTCTATTCTCTCTTAAACAAAGCTATGCAAGAGTGCATGCATAGGTTGCACACAAACTCGCACGTAATTCCTCAAGTGTTCCCAAGAAAGAGCAAAGATCATCTTAAGAGAGTGTTGAGGTATATAAATTTATGTATCTTGAGACACCTTATAGCTCTCTCTCTCTCTCTCATACGAAAGGACTTGGCTAACTCACCTATTTATCTAGGTTAGACTCAACTATAATCATCTCAGCTTTAATCAGGACTAAGTTCGATTGAACATTTCTCAACCCAATCTGAATTAATCCAATCATAACTAACCAACTACCGCTGTTACATATAAATAGGATAGCTAATGAGCTAGTTCAATTAGGGTTCAAATGAGCTAGTTCAATATATATCTATATTCAATTCACTTAAAGAGAAAACGGATCAGTTATATATATATTATGATTATGGGAGAAATGGTTTGTCCTAGAATTTGTATTACCCGCCATGTCCTCACACCACGGGCTGACGCATGATGATTGTTTTTTAATTTGGTCTCTTTTAATCAGGGAACAAATGTTCATTCAAACACTTTTTTTATGGTTTTAACCTAATACATCCCATTTTTAGGGGTACCTATTTTTTCATTTGAAAATTGTTTTTATAGTTTTAACGAAGAAAAATCATCTCCTCCCCAAAGAAAAATCTTTGGGGGCCAATGTCTACCACGTAGCAAATAAAGAGAAATTGGTTTAGGCTTCTTTTTTACACACATCCCGAGTTAACTTACCTCAGTTAAAGGTGGGCCCATATGTTATAACTCACCTGACGTTAACCTAACCTAGCTGCAAACCGAAAAAAAAAAAAAAACTCAACCCTTCCCTTCTTTCCAAGCGCCATTTGTCTCTTCCATATCCACCGGCGTCTGCGACCAAGTTCACTGGCGACGACTGCATATTCATCGGAACAAAAAAGTCCCCAGCAAAAATCTTGTCCATCTCTCACTTTCTTTGAGTAAGAGAGGATCCTTGGGGCTGGAGCATGAATACCTTAGAAAAATCAGGGACGGTTATTTTTTTCATGATCAACAAATTACTTCAAAGAAGAATAATCAAAGATTTGAAACCCTTTGACGAATTCAATCTTGTTGTGTATCACAATTTTGTTGCCTTCTTATCTCCATAATCAAATTGCATCATGCGACACGATTTGAACTGAGTTGGACAAACTGATGTTTGAAACTTCAAGTTTGAATCGGTGCAAGTGAACTCAACGATGATCAATGTTGCCGTGGTTTATTAATCAGAAGGTGGCGATCATGTTTGGTAATAAAGGCTGATAATAAACTTTATACATTGGTTAAGTAGGTATAGTAGCAAGTAGGCCAGGGTAGGACCAACATACCGGTCTTTTAGTTAGTTTTGTTTTGTTTTATTTTTTTCTTATATAAAGGAAAAATATGTTCTGTGATGACAAAGTGTCTTGAGTGTTCATGGTGAATCATCAGCTTACACATATTATGTTTCGGGTTAAAAAAAGTGTTCGGCTATACGATAAGAAATTGGACATAGTTGTCCGGATTTTATCAATTCCTATGGTATACAGTTGCCGTCGATGAATTTAGTTGCAGATACCGGTAGGTATGGAAGAGGGTTTTGGGATTTTTTTTTTGCTGTGTCATTCTGATCTGCGAGTAGATTAGGTCAGGGTTGGGTGAGTTGGCACATATGGGCCCCACCCTTAACTGTGGTAACTTAACCCAAGATAGAAAAACAACTTAAGCCAATTTCTCCTTATTTGCTACGTGGTAAGCATTGGCCCCCAAAGATTTTTCTTGGAGGAGGAGAGGATCATTTGCGAGTTTTAACCCTATACACTTAGCCTTTGTGTGTAGGACATGATGGGACATGAAAATTCTAAAACAGAACATTTGTTTCTCTTCTAATAAAGGTGTTTCTTGAAATAAACATGCTTAAAGCAGCTTAGTGTCGTATATGGATACACTATTCCAATTAGCAATAAGGCTTTGATGATTTCTAGGTGGGCTTGGATTATGTGCAAACGAAGCTTGTGAAAACGGCATCGGCACTGAAAAGTGATTTGCATTTTTTGGTGGGCACTTATCACTTTTTGGTGCAGATGTGTCCACACCCTGATGCCATTTTCACAGTTCTCACAAGATTCGTTCTCACCTAATTTTTAGTGTTCCTAGGTGGCTAGCTACTTTTCTTAAATGTACGTAAATACATGAAATCAATTTGACATTCCATTAAAAAATGAATACATACCGATATGCCTGCATCCGCTTGGTAATCGGTCCAGTTACTCTATGTAGGGTTTTGGAATGTAATTTGTTATGTAAAGACAGGGCTGGGTTCAGTCATCCAAAATCTAGCACGATATGGGGAAGAAATCACCTGTAATACCCTCTTGTGCGACGCCTTGTGAGCAAGACAGTGGGGTGGAATTCATTCACTTTTTGAGATGTTCCATCACCTCAAAAAGTGAATGGATCCCACCCCATTATGTCTTACCCCATTAGGAGTCGCATGAAGGGGCATCGCAGGTGATATCGCCCCCCAAGTTATGACCCCAAAACCAGCCCTTGTACATTCCCCACATGTACACTCGAGTCACGGCTGAGAAATTTGGCTTACTTATTCAGTAAAGTCGTCTGAGTTGACTCACTCAGTGATTTGTGCAAAGGATTGTAGATATTAAAAGAAGAATATTGTGGTCTTTTTTCATGACAAACATCCGTTAATAATGGTTTTATAAAGGATGTAAAAAATCACAGAGGGAGCGAATGTTCTGTTCCCAAATTTGTCTCTATATTCCTACATCACATGCTGACACATGATGTGTTTTGAATTTGGTATCTCTTTTTAAGTACCAATTTTTCATTTGAATGTTTTTTCTTTTTAACAGTTTTAACCCTATAGACACTACCCCTCTTTTTTGTATCTACTTTTAATTTGAAAACCGTTTTTATGATTTTAACCCTATACAGTCAGCCTTTGTGTGTGGGAGTACGGGAAAATAGACAAATTTGGGAACAAAACTTTTGCTCCCATTTGAAAACTATCAAAACACAAGAAATTACTTGAAAGAAATAGCTAAACTTAAATTTGAACTTGATATTTTTTCTCCAATAATGGTTGCTCTAGCTTATTACAGCAACATTCATGCAAGTTGACAGATCTAACCTATTCAAATTTTTACTGCAATTTTTTCTTTTTTCTTTTTTGGTCTTTTTGGGGTTTTCTTTCTTTCTTTCTTTTTTATTTATTTAATTTTTGGGGGGTTTATTTGGTTGGAAAGATTAAACATGGTGTTCAAATATTACTAATTTACCATTTGAAGCAATTTTTGGGGGTTTATTTGGTCCGCATTTGATCCAAAATAAGCTAACCCAATCTATTTATAAAAATATCTATTATAAATGGATAGGATACGGATATATATTGTTCTGTTTTGTTAAAATATAACAATATAGAGAATATAGTGAATAGACTGTTAGATTTAAAACTAATCCAACAATTTTAAATGACCTAATAACTAAAACCCTTAAAAATATGTAAACTCTTTACTTCATATCAATTCTATCTTGGTCCATGGAAGCACCCATAGGTACCACAACTATGCCGCAGCAGTGGAAGTTCACACCCACCACATAGGAGAAGAGATGGTGTTTTGTTTCATCCGACATTAATGCTAGGCCATACGGCATTGGAGATTTTGGAGAGGATAGACATGCATTAGAGAAGATCGCACTGGTGACGGTGACAACATATTTGGAATTGTTTTTTTTTCTTTTCGGATATCCAAATCCATTCCGAAATCCGAATTATTTAAGTGGTTAGGATACGGTATAGTTTTATAATATATGTTAGAATAGGATACAGAAAAGGATATGCTCATATCTATTCCGAATCTAGTCCATTTGCAGCCCTACTTCTACCAAATTGTATCAACGGGTCAACAGTAAGCAAACATACCCACTCGGACACTCCCGAACGCTTTTACAAGAACCAAGTCTAGATTTAGGTGTGGAACAGGTGGTTTTAGACCCGATCGACAAATATATATGAGGTATTCAGGTGTCCAATATTCTAGTGTGGACTTATATCCTTTGTGACGCCTCATGGTGAGCCACAGGTGAACTGAGACACAAAAGGGGGTGGGGCCCTGCAAAAAGTG
>JAOXJP010192605.1:749-12223 GCA_025762735.1 Platanus orientalis | reverse complement strand
GGATCGTCCGATTCTTTGCCAAACCCGATTGCCAGCCAAACTCGGGATCGGTCCCGGCCGATCCCGATCCGAACTGGGCGATCCGAACCCGGATCGGACGAGTTTTAGAACCATGCTTTAAATAGGCTATGTTCCCCTACTTTTCAATAATAGCCTATATAAAAAAAATAATACCCATTGTATCATAACTCTACTAAACCATAAAAAACCTCTATTAAAGCTTATAGAAAACCTCCTAAGCTCTATCAATTGCTCCATTACTTGCTTCATTGCTTCTTCCATGTCCTTGTCTTCCTCCTTGCGTGGACCCCACCAAGGCCAAGTGTGGGCCCCACCTTACTCCCATTTCCTCATCAATCTCTTCATGAAGTAATTCTTTGCCAGTATTTTGTCCATAACTTTCATACATCACATTGAGTTTGCTAGATCTTGGATCATTGAAAAGTAATTGAATTTACCATTCAAATGATGTTGAAATCTAGCCAAAAGAGCGGGTTTTATCCACCAAAAAAATAAATCTTAAAGATAAGTGACAGAAATTTAGCATTCACTTTTATAAAATATAAGTAAAACATATTCTACTTGAAAATAAATTAAAACCCTTAACAAAAGATTAATCCAAAACGGAAAAAACTAAAAATTATTGTCAAATTAAAATTTTAAACCCTTAATATACTTGTGTGGGAGAAAGTGGTGATTTTTGAAAATTTTAGAATCTAACTTCAAAAGGATCCAACCTAATTGCAAGCCTAAAGAGAACTTTTGAATTCATTTGTGATGTTAGATTGGTCCACTGGTGATTGTTGGCCCATAAATTTGAATATGGGGTGTTTCGTGTCCCACATCAGTTTGTCTATTGTATGTAAAGTCTTCTAATGTGAGAGAGAACAACTTTTGAACAATGAGTAAAACAACCTTTTATGTGGAGGAGCTCAGAGCTTTTTCTTTTGATCGTTCTCTTTTTTAACCAATGTAGGGACAACCTCTTAATGTTGTTGAGAGTTGCGTTAGTCTACTTGTGATTTATTCACTTCTTCTATTGTGTTTGGGATTGAGGTCGTGAAGTCAAAATAAGGGATTTTCCTGTCTCAAAGGAAATATGTGCTAGATTTATTGAAGGACTTCAGAATGTCAGGATGTAAGCCTTGTGCCACACATATTGAATCAAACTATCGACTTAAAGAAGATGATAGTGAGAGATTGATAGATGCGAGTAGATATCAGTGGATTGTTAGATGCGAGCAGATATTAGCGGCTTGTGAGACACCTATGTTGACAAGACTAGATATCACATATATTGTGAGTGTGATCAGCTAATTTATGCAAGCTTCTACTCAAAATCATATGAAAGCAGCATATAGAGTTCTAAGGTACTTGAAGAGCTGTCCAGGGAAATATGTTCTCTATAAGAGACATGATCATCACACAGTGGAGGTGTACACTGATGCAGATTAAGTTGGTTCTTTGACAGATCGTAGATCTAATTCTGGCTATTGTTCTTTTGTTTGGGGTAATCTTGTCACATGGCACAACAAGAAACAATCAGTGGTTGCAAGGTTGAATACAGAAGCTGAATTTAGATCCATGACACATGAAATATGTGAACTCCTACGGTTGAATATGGTACTATCTGAACTTGGGTTGCTAGTGAAAGCACCTGAGTCTCATTTGTGACAACAAGGCTGCCATCAACAATGCACATGATCTTGTGCAACATGATAGAACCAAGCATATGTAAATATATCAGAATTTTATTAAGGATCACCTTAAGTTAGGCTGCATATGCATGCCTTTCATTCAGACAAAGCATCAAGTTGCATCTGTGTTTACCAAGGGACTTGGTGGTGCTTAGTTTTCATATCTTGTAGACAAGCTGGGAATGTGGAATAGATATTCACTAGTTTGAGGGGGAGTGTTGAGATACATTGTCTCGAGGGTTTAAGTGTCATGTACATAGGCTATACCATACCATATAATATAAACCAATTATTTTCATATATCAATAAGATCTGAAGTGTAGAGTGACTCTACACCCGATTTCATTGCTCCATACGTTTTCTCTCTTTTTCACTTTCTTCTTCTTCGTCTTCTTCTTCTAAGCTCTAACTTGTAGGTTATTCAACTTATAAAACATCATTAGATAAAGGGTGTTTATTACAAGATCTCTTTCAGAAAGCAATAGGAACATTAGAATCATTAGGAAATTTTGAAGGATTACCTGTTTTAGGTGGATCTGAAGAAGATTCATGGTGAGGAACATAAGGAGTCTTTCTTTCCTTAGGCAATCTCTCCCTCTCAACTAAAACCATTGTCAAAAAGATTTCAAAGGCACAAGGAACAGCAAAGACTGGGAAAACATCTCTTCATTTGACTCTCCCCTTGAAGAGAAGTCTTCAATAAAGACAAGAAATGAGTGGATCCAATAAAGTCATATCCATCGATATGAATCGTTTGTGAGAAGAGAGATGGTAACTCTGTATCCCTTCTGAGTCATAGGATAAGAAACACACAATTGAGGGCTTTTGGGTTTAGTTTAGACTTGTCAGACTTGGGCACATGAACAAAACACACACAGTCAAATGTTTTAGGAGGGATAGAGAATAAATTTGAAGTTGAAGAAACAAATTCAAGTGACCAAGCACACGAGAAGGCAACCTGTTGACATTTAACTGTTTTACAAATGAAATATTGTCATTTAATTGGAAACACATCATGTATCCTGCATGGTTTATTTAAAATTAGTGCCAACATGTGTTAGAATGTGGAACTATTACATTAAGACTCATGTTGCTTGTTCTGCTGGATTGCTTTCCCAAAACCATCGCATGAATGATAATGCAACGTCAAAATATCCAATATCAAAAACAAAGCAATACTTCTGCAGTGTTCTTGGAGTTGTTCACCTGGTCAACCTAGTTGAGAAACCAGGGCTAACTGATTGAGCATCTAGGCGAGGTAGAATGTGTGATGGCCTTGGTTTTCCAGCAATTGTCAAGGTGGCTTGGTGAGCTCTGAGGTGAATCTGTAGACTTGCATAACTATTTGAGGTTTTGTGCTAGGTATTTGAGGTAAATTTTTGGCTTTATCTTTTCATGTTCTGATTATATTTCTTTGTTATTTTTATAGATTTCCTTAATTGTGTGCCATTGTTAAATTATGGATTATAGTGAGTTTTTGTCTCATTTGGTACTGATGATTGTGGACTATGAATGTAATCTCAGGTAAGAGGGTTGAATAATTGTACATATTTGGTATTCACATCAATTAATTCTGTTTAGGTAAGAGGGTTGAGTAGGCACATCCATCAGAGGAATATGATTGTGTAGCTTATTAAAGCTTATACTATGTGTTACGACTTACGATCTCCAAATCTCATTACTTTACATTATGTGATTATATTCTTTTTCTTGGGATTCTTCTGTACAAGTTATATCCTATATCTCTTGTTCTGTACTATAGTTTACATGTAGCTTTCATTATAAATAACTGGTATTTGCAATAGGTGAAGAATAAAATTGTTCGCGAGGTCATAGATTTTGTCAAACGACATCAGCTGCTCTTTGATCAAGTTCTTAGGGAAGATGTATCTGAAGCTGATGAGTTGACATTGGAGCAAATTAACCTTGTTGTTTGTATACTTAGCAAGGTAATCCCTTCAGAATGTGCTCAAGACCTGGTGGAGTATAGTAGATGACTGCAAAAAACATTGATGCGAAAATAACAGCTTTTAAGTTGGCTCCATTCTTTCGGGTGGTATTATGGATCAGTCAGATTATGATACAAGAAGGCTGGCTCCATCAAAATTCATTGGAACCCAATATGCAGTTGGCACACATTGAAAAGCAGTAGCAACTGCATTTTGGGTGGCATCCTAGTAGTGGGTTTGCTGCTGATATGTCATACAATTTTTCTTTGTCATTCTTTCTTGGTCGTGTAGATCTTTCAGGTTCTTTGTTCAATGGTCCATTTGATTATATAATGTTGCCTGTATATATATCATGTAGGTTTGGCCATATGAGGAGAATGATGAGTATGGTTTTATTCAAGGGCTTTTTGGTATGATGTGTGTTCTTTTTTCTCGTGATGTGGATTCTTTTAGTTTTACCCAATCGTTATGTCCTCATCAGGTAACTTATTATTTCTGTGGAGCCTTTATGAAAAAAATGGAATTTTTTTTGGTGCTCATAAACAAAAAAAAAAAAGAAAAGAAAAAGGAAATATTAAGTTCAGTGTTTACTGAACAGTTGTTATTTTACTATGAATGGTCAGGACCAAAGAAAGTCAGAGTTGATCTTATTCCGACTATGCTTTAGTCTGAGTTCTTACCTTTATTTTCTGGTCACTAAGAAGTCCCTGAGGTTACAGGTAAATGCACCAGAATTGAGCTAGTGATTCAGTTGCTTTTATGTGTGTCTCTGCTATTTGATCGATTATCTCACTTTTTCTTCTGGCTAAATGCTTTTGGGGGTGGCAGGTTTTGGACGATCCTAGTGATTATCATGCATCTATGGGACAGCAACTGCCTACATTGACGTCACTTGTTTGTCTTCTTAATTCCGTGACGACTGCTCTTGAGAGAGCTGCTGAGGAAAAGTCCTTACTGCTGAACAAGGTAGAATGTTTTTTGTGTGTGGACATAACTTTTTTCCGCTTTTCTTTTGTGTCAGTTACCCTGATTCTTTTGGGAAATGTTGTCTAATAAATACTTTTTATGGTTCCCTAGATTCAAGACATTAATGAATTATCAAGGCAGGAGGTTGATGAAATTATCAATATATGTTTGCGACAAGATTGTGTCTCACCATCTGACAATATCCAAAAAAGGTATGCTTGCTTTACAGTTTTTATGCTTGGCTTGCCCTGGGTTTTCACTATCTAACCTAATGCATTTTTAAAACATTCCTTTTCTTGCACATTCTATTAGATCTGTCATCATTTCTCTCTCTCTCTCTCTCTCTCTCTCTCTCTCTCTCTCTTTTTGTCAGAGCATATTTGGGCTTATTTTCCATTAATATTGAACATGAATCTCATTGTCGATGACTAAAATTTAAGAAGCAATTCACAAGATATTTTTATCCCTATACCTGGCTAGGAAGTATGATAGAAAGTTCACTAAAAATTAGGTGAGAACGAATCTTGCGAGAACTGTGAAAATGGCATCAGGGTACGGACACATCAGCTCCGAAAAGTGATAAGTGCCCCCCAAAAAGTGATTTTCACTTTTTGGTACTGATGCGTCAGCCCCTCTGGTGCCGTTTTCACAGTTCTCACAAGAATCGTTCTCACATAATCCAAGCCCTAGAAAGTTGGTGTTGTTTATAATCAGAATCGATTATCTTGGATACTATGCTCATTTTCAATGATTATAAAATTGTTAAAAAATGTCTCTAGTGATCTTAATTTGAACTGGTTCAGAATTTCGTTGAAATTTGTTGAAATTCCCTATTATTTACGTCTGGTGAAACAAAAAACTACGGGAATACAAAAGTATCATATATTTTTTTAGTGAAAGTAAAAGAAATTTCATTAAAAAAGAGGGAGAAAACAAGCAGGTTCACTTGGCTAGTGTCCTTTGAAATTGATACATGTGACAGGAACTCTTTTGCTAAATCTAAAACCTACCTAAATCAATTCTTTTACATTAATTTTTGGTTGGATTGATTTATATAGCAAGCATAACAAGTCCACTCAATCTTTGTGGTAAATGAAATTGTTTTATTTTTTTAGAAAATCATTAACATTTATATATATTAAATTTGATGTGACATGTGTGTGTGTGTGTGTGTATGTAATTTGACAGCCATTTATTTATCTTTGTAATCAACTACATAGATACTTTTATAGTTTTTTGAGTTCTGAGTGTGTAACTTAACATTTCTTGAAGTTTCAATCAATTTCTTTTTACGTATTTTAATATATCTATAATTTTCACAAAAAATATTCCAGAGAAATTTCCGAAAAATATCCATCATAATCAGAATTTTGTTCCATGATCGTGTAAACAGTCCATGATAGCAAATGATCACTCATATTCCAATCATATATGATGGGTCTAGCCGGGAGGTGTCAGTAACAACAAATGAACATTGTGATCATTTGATGAAATAGGTGTGTGTGTGTACAATTTTATAGCCATTTATTTATCTATGTAGTCAACTACATATAGTTTTGTAGTGTTTTGAGTCTTGAGTGTGTAACTTAACATTTCTTGAAGTTTCAATCAAAACTTTTATGTATTTTAATGTATCTGTAATTTTCACAAAAAATTTCCATAACTCCCCTGGGGAAAATATCCATCATGATCTGAATTTTGTTCCATGATCGAGTAAACAGTTCATGGAAATGATCACTCATATTCTAATCATATATGGTGGGTCTAGCCTTGAGGTGTTTGTAACAACAAATGAACAGAGTGATCATTTGATGAAACACGTGTGTGTGTAATTTGATAGCCATTTATTTATCTATGTAATCAACTACATAGATACTTTTGTAGTGTTTTGAGTCCTGAGTGTGTAACTAAAACATTTCTTGAAGTTTCAATCAAAATTTTTATGTATTTGTAATTTTCACAAAAAATATTCTAGAGAAATTTCCATAACTCCCCTGGGAAAAATTTTCATCATCATCAGAATTTTGTTCCATGATCGTGTAAATAGTCCAAGCAAATGATCACTCATATTCCAATCTTATACGATGGGTCTAGCATCGAGGTGTCAGTAACAACAAATGAACATTGTGATGCGGACAATTTTTTTAGGCTAGTCCATGTGCCACCCCAGAAGAGGGCTGGATTCAAGACTATGTAATTTAATTTTAAAGATTTTGTTTGCATTAAAGAAGTAGGAAAATATGACAAAATATTGCCAAAACTTTAGGAGCTTTTATGTGAGTTTTATTAATCTTTTTCTTATGTTAGAAATTTAGAGGATGGGGCCCACAATTTTGCTGAACATGTAAGAGGTGTTAGAGTCCTTGTTGGACTTTAAAAATTTGATTCTATGGGGCCTACATCAAGGCTGTACGGCAGCCATGAAAAACCCCAAAATTATGTGATTTATTTTAATGTTTTGTGCGGTCCGCCCTACCAAAATGTGAGCTAAAAGTTTTTCACATATTTTGAAGATCTTTAACTCATGTGGGGTCCACTTGCTTGGTCAGCAAGTCTAATAAAATTGGTAACCAAAGTCCTAGTTTTTAGATGTAGATTTTAGATTTTAGGAATTTCCTTTTTCTTATGAGTTGTAATCCCTATTTAAAGGGTTCTTTGCATAAATAAAATTCAGAGAATATTGAATTTGAAATTTGAAGCACGTTGGTGTCCTTGGGTTGTGACTGTACCTATCCCCTAGGGTTAAAGTCGTTGGACTCCGCACTCTTCTCTCTCTCTCTCTCTCTCTTACCACCCTCATGCATCCACTTCTTATTTCTTCTTATATCTCTTCTCTCTTATTTTCTTCTCTAGTTTTTTTTATCATCTTCTTCTACTACATATTTTTCTGCAGATTTCTAACCTAACTTACCTTCATTATTCTCATCACCACTCCCTAACCCATCTCCCATTGATCAAACCATTCCACTTGGGTATCCACACCCCTTGGGTGACCTATCTGGACCCATTTCCCATCTCTTAAAACCCACCCCTATTAAATAGGGGCAGCTTCAAGTAGGGTCAGGCAGCACCTCATCCTACAGCAGCCTTTGTTGAGTTTTTTTTTTATATGTTTTGGAACAGGCTTTTGGACTGAATCCTACACTTTCTAAGAGGTACTTGAGGTTTCTTCATGATGTAAACACAACTCTTTAAAAACTTGATTGAGATCGAAGTGGTGCTTAATTCGCTGGAGTTTCTGCTAAATTTGGGTATTGCCTATTTGAGGGTTTTCTAGAATAAATAGCTAGAGGATTCCAAATTTTATGAAATTTTTATGATAGCACCCTGAATATCTACGTGGACTAATCATAAAGTTTCGAAATTTTCTGACGCATGCCAGGGGTAAGTTTCCAACTTTCTGGAAAATTACAGATTTGCTCCTAGACTGAAATTTCCAGATTTTATTTGTTAGGTTGTTCTTTAATTATTTGAAGTCTTCTGCATTGTATCCTACATCACATTGTGATCATGAAATGCAATTTCAACGAAATTTTCCCATAACGGTGTCTTAAAATATCTTGTAAAGGCATTCTCAAAGTACATAATTTTTGTGAATTATCAACAATATTTTGGTATTTTTGACTTATTTTTCAAAATATATATTTATTGGGAACATTGTGAGAATGAAATTTTTTGTTATCACAATTAAAATGAGAGAAATTTCAATTGACATCACCCATCTAGACTCAATACTGATGATCTAAAAAATTACCAAAATTCATTCATCGTGTGTGTGTGCTTACGTGCAAAGATGAAATCCATAAATCTGTACTCTTCATATAATGTTTGTCTTTTCTTTCTTAAATGAATTGTAAAAAAAAACCATAGGATTATCTTGTCCATGGGTGCAAATGGGTGCAAATCAGTCTTAGCCCTTGTATTAGCTAGATGTGAAGAATGTATTTCTTCGTGGAGAAATAAAGAAAGAGAAATATATGGCTCCTGGTGAAAGAAAAGTGTACCAATTGAAGAAGGCTCTATATGGGTTGAAACAATATCGTAGGACATGATTTGAAAGATTTAGAGATGCAGTAAAGAATTAATGTATGTTCAATTCCAGACACCATTCTTTATATATTAAGCATACCAAAAGCAGTACTTTTTCTCATTGCCCATGTAGATATTGTTGTGACCGGGAGTAGTTTGGAAAAATTGAGTGGTTGAAGAAATACATTGCTAGTGAGTTTGAGATTAAAAGTCTTGGACTAAAGTATTTCCTGGGCATTGAGGTGGTTAGGCTTCTTGTGGGAAATTTTATTTCCTAGCAGAAGCATGTACAGGATTTATTGCTTTAGACTGAAAAGCTAGGAATTAGGCCTTCAGATACTTGTATAAAGTAGAATCACAATCTAGATGAGAAGATGGTGAGCCTCTACAAGATGCTTGAGTTTTCAGCAGTTGCTTGGAAAATTGATTTATCCCTCTCTTCTGATACTGGACATTGTGATGTGGACATTAGAGCCAAGTGGGCCCCACACATTAGCCTGGTGGGGTCCACACATGGATACACATGGAAGGACACTTGTCACAAGTTACTTGGAGTTTTTGTTGCTCTTTTGAGTCATTCTCAGAGTCCTTGTACTGTTTTGTTTCATATTTTTATGAATTATTAGAGTTAGAGACATAGGAGTCATATTAGTTAATGTTTTTGGACAATTTAGAGAAGTCTTTATTATTATTTGAATAAGTGTGGTTGACCATGCTAGAGAGGCCACGTTTATGTTTGGTTTTGTTTTAGAAAGAGTTCTTTAGAAAGTTAAGGAAAGGAGCCACCCATTATGTCTTAGGTTTTTAAAATTAGAAGTTTCTTTTATTTTGAAATTTTGATCTTTAAAAACAGCTGATTGACATGAATTCAGTATGATGGAGTTAATAACAAATTTCTGAGTTTGAGGTCCACGATTGGGGCTTTCTTCTCTTCTTCTTCATCAAGGTTTTGGTGCCAAATCTTGAACCCAATGATGGTGATGTCCATGGGCTGTGAAGGTAGGTGATTATTTCCACATCAGGTACTACTCTTTCTTCTCTATCTTTCTTCTTCTATCTTCTCCCTCCTGTTTACTGTTTTCCCATTAAAGAACTCCATGATTCTCCAAGAAAATCCATTCTTTCTTAATTCTTGAAATCCCAAACCTGTAAACCTGTCAATCCTAATTATCTGCATTGAATTCTATCAAGAAATCTTTTCTCTTCAAACTTAAACCTGTGGCAGCTTTAGAGTGAGGTTTTCTCACTAGTATTGATTTCTAGATTGGGGTTTCCTCATTTTCAGACCTCCAACAGACCCAACATGATGTGTTTCTGATTTTCCTGTGTTCCGGAAGACATTCTAAAGGGGTTAACCACTCTCGGCCACTGATATTCATACTTGTATCGCTGCTGGAGTCCTTTGCTGAAGATAAATCATCACAGAAGCTGTAAGTACTGATCGTGATCACCTATGGTCTACATACAGTCTCTCTCAAGCTGCAGTACTTACTAGGAGAGGTGATGGTCTGTGGTATCACTCATTGCTGGCCCCAGTTTCTGATATTTGCTCCTATACCAAGGCCCACTCGTGGACTGATGGTATACCAGAGACTAGGTTAGACCATAGTTACCAGAGCAAGAAGTGAAAGCGAGAAGCAATGCGGAAGCGAGAAGCGGGAAGCGGGAAGCGGGAAGCGAGACTCAATAAATCCTTGGGAAGCGAGAAGCGAAAGCCGAGTAAAAAAACATTTGGAGAATGGGTAGGAAGCGATTGAGAAGCAAGTAAAGTGCAATTAGAAGTAACTTCAAACCATTAGAAAAAAATGTTATGAAATGACTATTAAATGAAATCAAAATAGTAGGTGAATATGTAATTACAAGTAGGTAGTATATAAGAAGAAGTCTACAACCAATAAGTATTTGTACTATAATTGATTACTAGTAAGAAGTAAATAACAATAACTCATAATCAATAATTTCAACTATAGTACAATAAAGTGAATAAACTTAATAAAGTAGTAAAAAACCTAAAACTTATGCTATATAACTAACAAGGAATCATGACATATAGATCAATATGCAAACCACTTGTTATTAGTAGGGCCAACCAATTATAAAGATTCAAATAAGATGGTTTTTATACAAGGTATTTTATAGTTGCGATTCGTGTAACCGACTCCAAATAGAGGGATAAAGCTGTTGTTGTTATAATAAAATAATATAAACAATAAATCAATACTAAATAATTTATTTTTAGAAAATCATTGCCAAATTTCATAGATAACATTTTATTCAATACCAAAAAACATACGATTTTACATTAAATCAAATATAATTTTGTTTCTTAGATTGTTTCCCAATGAATTCTGTAGATGTTTCTACTTGCTTTCTCTAAAGGCTTTTACTTGCTTCCCCAATCACTTCACCATGTTTCCCATGTTTGGGAAGTGGTTTGGAATCAGCTTTCCAAACGAGCTTCTCACCTTGTACCAAGCTTCCCTGCAACTATAGACTACAGTCTGGTTAAAACAATATAAAATTTATCTAAAAACTAGTTAATATGTCTTGAAACATTACAGGCATGTTTTTTGTCAGTACCTATGGAAACGGAAACATTTGGTGGAAATCTTTGGAAATATGTCGATTTTTAAAACCATGCATACATCATAAAGATTTTAACTACAAGAACAAATTCAATTTACACCAAACTAGAATCAAGCAATACATAAATAATAATCATTGATATAATCTAATTCAAGAAAATAAAACACCTAGCAATAAAAATTAATGGTTCAAAAGCAACTCTTTGCAAACTCATCTATGGGCAAGTACATGTACGATTTACCTTGGG
>JAOXJP010192595.1:0-12223 GCA_025762735.1 Platanus orientalis | reverse complement strand
TAGGGTTGACCCTAAACGTGTTTCGGGTCAAAACAGGTCAACCTGCTTTGACACAATTAATAAATGGGTCGGGTTAGAGTTGAGCCAAATAGTCTTATACCCTTACCTAGACATGACACGAACCCAACCTGCAACATGAATTGCCCCCATTTGGAAGTAGAACATTTGCTCATGATTTATTTCGATGGCTTAGAACTCACATCTAATAATGGATCATACTTTTGTGCACGGATATGCCACCGATTAATGGTTTTGTGGGATGTAGATATACATCTCAGGGTTGAGTCACTCAGAACAGGTGCCTCTACAGGAGAAATGACACCATAATAACAGATTACATTAAAGTTCTTAACATGAACAATAACGTTCTTTGACCCTCTGTGATCACATTATGAACGGACACATGATGTGTTTTCAAATTTGGTGCCTCTTTGTGGATTCCTACTTTTTGAATTGAACACTTTTTTAATGCTTTTAACCCTATCCACAACATGTATCAGTATGTAGTGTGGTCACAGAACATTTGTTTTACTACAATACAAATTACATTCCCTCCGGGCATCCCCCACCCCGGAGTCACCAAATTGGCATACGGCAATGGGCCCAATTAAAATGATATATATATATATATATAAGCAATTGCACCACCCCCCTCAAGGGGGGGATCAATTCACTCTTTGGAGGTGATGTGACATCCCAAAAAGTGAGTTGATCCCCCCTCTAAGTGGCCCTTGAGGGGGGTTTCGCGCAGGTGATTTCAGGGCCTAAGCTATTCATCCACCTGACAAAGCTCGACTGCTTTTACTCCATTTAACCTCTGCAGGGAAAAGAACAGTCAAGCAATTTGTGAGAGTTCAGTCCCACATTAAAAAGATGATTGTTAAAGGAAAAAAGGGCTCCGGTAGAAAGAATCCTGGTCAAAGCGTGCTACCTCTCATAGGTACAACCGAACAATAGTTTGCACTAAAAATTAGGTGAGAACAAATCTTGTGAGAACTGTGAAAACGCCATCAAGGTGCAGACACATCAGTGCCAAAAAGTGATAATTGCCCCCCAAAAAGTGCAAATCAATTTTTGGTACTGATGTGTCAGCCCCTCTAATGCCGTTTTCACAGTTCTCACGAGATTCGTTTGCACATAATCCAAGTCCAGTAGTTTGAAGTTTGAACTAGGGGGATATCACCTGCGACACCCCCTTGTGAGCTGCCTTATGAGGCAAGACACAAGAGGGTGGGACCCATTCATTTTTGGGGTGATGTGACATCCAAAAGTGAATGGCCCCACCCTCCTTGTGTCTTGCCTCACAAGGGGGCGTCCCAGGTGATTTCATCCCATTTGAACCCACTACATGTGGCTTCGTATCACCTGCCACAGTTTAAATGAGCCAATTTTTTATGGCATGAAACAGGAGGGGTGGGCCCTTGCACTTTTTGGTGGGGGCCCACCAAAAAGTGCATGGCTCGACCCCTCTTGTTTAAGGCCATAAAAATCCAGCTCATTTATTCCCGTCACAGGTGATTTCATCCCAGTACAAGTGACGACATTTGTCAGTTGAGCCCAATTCAAAAATCGGTCAACCAAATCAACTTGGTACAGGTGGATGGAACTTGGTCGGACCAGCAGAGCAAAAACTCGTTCAAATAGGCTCTTCATTATGAAGCCTCTTGCAACAGTCAAATGGATCATTCGGACTATAGTCAAATGGATCTCCAGAACCAATGGAGCATGATCACTAATGGCACCGGTGGATCATCATCCTTTCCAACTCGACTATGCACAAAATGTGAAGAAGGCATGTGGAAAGGCAAGAGTGGAAGAGTTTGAGACTCCATCAAAGAGACATGAACACTACGCAATTATTTCAAGTCCAAGCTACAAAACTCAAGCCAAGCCTGCAAAAAGGAAAAAGGTCCATGTAACAAAGAATTCAAAAAAACTCAACAAGAAAGACAAGATCCAATCAAATGACAATGAAACTATTAAAAGGGTGGTGGCAACTGCCTAAAACAGCCGCAAGGGAAATGAAGATGTTAGCCTGGAACAATCGGGATTAGGGCAACGATCCCACAGTTATGACACTAATTTCATTGCTTAGGGTTACCCAAGCTGAAGTTTTGTTTCTATCAGAAACTAAACTCAATGAAGAAAAATCAAATCAAATCATTGAAAGAACCAGGTGGCCTAATTACTGTATTATTCTGTCACATGGAAGATCTAGAGGATTATGGTTACTCTGGAAAGAGACTGCAGCATTAACTATCATCAACTCTTCAGATAACATAATAACAATAGAGATTTTGGTTCAAAATCCCCCCTCCTAATTGGGCCATTCTCAGTATGTACGGTTGCTCAAAAACAGTTGATCGCATCAAGATTTGACAAGAAATTCGTTGTTTTGCCAACTCATACAATTGTCCCTGGTGTTGTTTATGAGACTTCAATGCATTTATGTATTCCAACGACAAAGAAGGTCTCCCTCCCCAATCATGAATTTCGGGAATTCAAAGAGATGATTAATCATTGCAGATCGATTGACCTAGGCTACCCAGGCCTTGCATACACATGGTCCAACCAAAGACAGGCTCAATTTCTAATCCGAGAAGGATTGGATAGAGCATTTGATGATTGTAGGTGGAGGCTCAGCTATCCAGATGCAACAGTCACACATTTACCTGCAATTAACAGTGACCACAATCCAATCTTACTCAATCTAAGACAAAACAAAAAGATATAAGATAAAAGGAGCATTTAGGTTTAAGGCTATGTGGTTGACCAACGACAGGTTCAATGAATTTTCTAAGGGAGTATGGTGTTAGGGACGACAGACAAACATTGTATCAAAGTTGAATAATTACAACAAAAAAAAACACCTCAAAGCGGAGCAAGCAAAACTTTGGCAATGTACAGAAGGAGCTCTCATCTATAAGGAAAAGATTATCTCAAATCCAATCAAGAGATTATTCGGACCAAGTCAGGTTAGAGGAACAGGAGCTGATTAGCAAATACAATGAAATGCTTCTCAATGAAGAGATATATTGGAGACAAAGATCCTGCATTTCCTAGATCAAAGAGGGAGGCAAGAGTACCATATTCTTTCATGTATCTACAACTCAACTAATCTAGACACAATGTCTGCAGACTTTGAATTGTTAGAGGAACCTATAACGGAGTAAGAGAACCTAAGTATTACCAAAGTACCAAAAGAAGATGAAGTTTGGGAAGTCATTCATGCCATGAACCACTAGAAAGATCTTGGCCTAGACGGTTTACCTGCACTCTTTTATCAAAAATGTTAGGATTTTGTCGGTTGCAATGTAGTAAGTTTTGTTCGAAGTTTCTTCCGAAATAAGCACCTTCCTATACATTTGAATCATATCAACATTGTGTTATTCCCAAAGATAAATCAAAACGATTATCCATAGGATTTTCGGCCTATTGCTTTATGAAACGTGTTGTACAATGTGATTTCTAAAATTCTGGCTAACAAAATAAAGTTTATTCTACATAGGCTTATTTCCCCATATCAGAATACTTTTGTTGCAGGTAGACAAATTACAAATAATGTAATCATTGTCAAAGAGCTATTACATTCAATGGGGAAAATGAAAGGTAGAGAAGGTGATTTTGCTCTAAAGCTAGACATGTCGAAGGCACATGATAGGATCAAGTGGGGTTTTCTCTAATCAACACTGCAAAACTATGGATTCAACCAATCAGTAATTGAATTGATAGTGGCGGGTGTTACATCAACCTCATTCTCAGTGCTTATCAATGGGGCTTCTGAAGGCTTTATCTGGCCCACAAGAGGCATTTAATAGGGATGCTCACTCTCCCCTTATCTATTCATCATGTGTGTTGAAGTACTAACACAGTTGATTTCTAAAGAGGAAAAGAATCAATATTTAAAAGGGCTTAGAATCAACAAATATGCTCCCTCCATTACGCACTTAGTGTTTGCTAACGATCTCCCATTATTTGGTAGAGCAAACAAATACACCATCTCCAAGATCAAAGAAATTTTAGAGATTTATGAGAAATGGTCAAAGCAGTAGATCAACCATGAAAAATGATTGATATATTTCAGTCGGAATGTGAGATGGGAGAAGAAAGATGAACTAATCTCTTTGATGGGTGTCAATAAAATGGAAAATGAAAAAAAAAATACCTTGGCATGAACCTACTTCAAGATCCTTCAAAAAGGAATAGCCATCAGCCCCTACTTAAAAAAGTTGAATCCAAACTTTCAAGTTGGAAAGCACGTCTGTTGTCTCATGTTGGAATATTAATTCTAATAAAATCCGTCTTGGCAAGCATTCCTATATACTCCATGGCTACTCATATATTGCCAAGAGAAATATGTAGGAAATTAAATTTCTACTCAAAGAGACTTTTGGTGGGGGTTTCAGGATAAAGCTTTCAAGAATTTTCAACTGAAAAAATCTAAAGGTGGTATGGGTATCTAAGATATGGAGCTGGTCAACAAATCACTGGTTTCCAAAGTGGGTTAGGGGTTCCTCAATAATCCAGATGCAATCTAGGTTAAAATTCTCTAAGCAAAGTACCTAAGAAATCGCCAATTCTAGGTTGGACAATGTCCTAGATCAGCTACAAGAACTTAGGCTGACATTCTCAAATGCAGAGAGATCCTCAGGAAGGGAGTTTGCTGGATAATCAAATCGGAATTTAACACTAACATTTGGAATGATCCTTGGATTCCTAATTCACATTTGTTATATGAGGTTGTCTCTTCAAAATGGACTACATTGCATCTGGTCAATGAGTTCATCAATCATGAAACTCACTCTTGGAAAGAAGACTACATCCACTCTTTATTTGACAGAGTGACGGCTTCATCGGTCCTTCAAAAGCATCTAGTCATAGAAGACCACAACAAAGAGGATGAGTTGATCTGGACAAAAACACCTTCAGGTAAATTTTCGGCCGAATTCGTGTATAAATTATTAGCAGACTCCATAAGATCCACCTCAGGGATCCATGAAGATGAGACCAAAAAATTTTGGTTGAAATTTTGGAAAAAAAAACACTATCCCGCCAAGAGTCCTTATCTTTATTTGGAGATGTCTTATTGGAGCCTTGCCACTCAAATCTAAACTGGGAAAATGTGTTGTCAATAGTGATACACTTTGCCCCATTTGCAGAAACATGAATGAGATAGAAGATCACTTTTTTTTTATTGTGAGCTGACTAGGGTGGTTTGGTTTGGGTCCCCTCTAGGACTTAGGCTAAGAAACTGCAACAACACTTGTAGAAAATGGATCAAACCCTCACTATCATCACCAATAGATGGTATGTTTTTTTATCAGGGTGTCATAACCATGTGGTGCTATGAAGACCATAAACAAATTGATCTTTGAATATCAAAGCATCTCAGCAGAAAACATTCTGGAGAAAGCAAAGCAAATGGCTAGAGATTATAACCCAGACTTGAGCCCTTCTCTCATACAGGACACACCAGAACCAGTCACTCAAATATGCCATCATTGGGTGGCACCCCCGTCTAGCTCTCTGAAAATTAAAGTCGATGGTGCAGCAGGTCCTCTAAGTGCGGCGGCAGCAGTAGTCCCAGATTCTTTAGGTTCTTTCATTAAGGGGGAAACAGTTGATCATAACCCATGCAGCCCCAAAGAAGCAAAAGATATGGCGTTTCATTTGGGTCTGAGATTAGTAGACCTTCCACCTATACCTTTCCACATCAAATGAGATTGTAGCAAGGTACTGCAGTCGATCAAAGACAATGATGCACCCATTCCATGGAAAATCAAGAGTATTATTTCGAACTGTCGTCATCTGGCAAGTCAAAAAACCTCAAGTTTTCATTTCATATGTTCCAAGAGAAAGCAATAATCTATCTCATTCAATGGCAGCTATCACTTCTTAGGAACATCTTACTACTAAACGGAATGGAACCTCTCTCCCTCGAAGGATATCTTCCATTATTGTTATGAATATTTGTAATGACGATGTTTATAATGAATGAAATTGAGCTACTGCTCTTTGCCAAAAAAAAAAAAAAGTGAAGAACTTCTAATTGTATAGTGAAACAGCAATAAATAATCCAAGTAAATAGAGCACCAAAGCACTTTCCTATTGCTCTCACATTCTCCCTCATTTTTATTTCTTCTTTCACATCTTTAGAGTCTTACATGGAATTTCAACTTTCTTAAAAATCTATATATGTGGGACCTTAGCTATATTTTTATTTATTTTTAATTCTCATTGGTCATTGACCTGTGTTCAAATGGGACATACGCTAATTGAACAACTAAAATATTCGATGTTTCAATAACCATAGACAGCTAAAACTGAGGAAAGCGGATTCAATGAAATTACAAGAAAGAGTAAATAGCGTTATCTATAAAAGATAGAAACCTGCCCCCTCCTTGCATACAGCTTCCGAATAACAAATACATGTAAAATGGAAAAATACTAAGGCCGTGTTTGGCAGCTAACTGTAATGTAATCATTTCATTCAAATTTCTAAGGCATTTGTAGCTACAAGGTGTTGGTTCATAATGAACTCATCAGATTTTTGCATAATAATATATATCTAAGATGATTTCTTTAATAATTTTAGTTAACAAATGAATGAGTTCAGTTTGAACCATCACTTTATGGCTACAAATGCCTTGGAAAATTGAAATGAAATGATTACATTACAGAGGCTGCCAAACAGGCCCTAATAAAATCTGTGCTCTTGATTGTAACCAAAAAAAAAAAAAATTATGTTCTAAATGTAAGAAATATCCTTAAAATCAAATTTAAGGATATTTTATCATTTTTGCATGCTGGGTGACAAGAAAGCTATTAGAGAGTCAGGGGTTTTTATCATTTAGAGAGAGAGAGAGAGAGTTTTGCATGTTTTTAGTGGGGGAACAATTAACATGTAATCCTCTCTTGATTGTTAACGTTCTACAAATTTCAGTGGTTGACATGTGGCAAAAGAATCAACAAAAGTGAAAAAATGAAGTTGAGTTTGTTGACTTTTTCACAACATGTTGACCACCTAAATTTGCAGAACGTTAACATAACTTTAACAATGAGAGGATCACGATAATGTTTCGGATGGGCTTGTCAGCTCTGCCTAGCTATTTGTGTCATGTTGTAGAATGTAATCAGCATTTTTTGCAACATTTTTAGTGTATAACTTTTCTTCAACATTTTTAAGCCTTGAGAAGTAACAAGATTGGAATCTTACTACGATCCCCTCCGTAGGATCACGACAAGCCCTCTGTCCAACTTTGTGCCACCCGCTGTATTGCCCTATTCATCATGCAAGAAGGAAGTACACTGAATGCTTCAAGGTCCACAATTTCATTTACCTAAATAAACTTGAAATCAAGCAACATAGATTGCAACATGAAATGTGGCAACAAGTCCAGGTCGAAGCCGGGCCAAGTTCAACATGAGCCAGAGAGGCCCGCTTCAGTCTATCAATGTAATTAAGCCCAATCCTGGCCCTGAGAATAAGACTTGATCAATTTAAGCGCAACTGTAATTTATGAGACGAGCTTAGGCCTACTTTTTTAACATTTTAAGCCAAAACTTGGTCCAGTCATTTATTGGCTGGCCCAAGAATAAACCCAGACCTGGCCCATGACCTACAATTGCAGAAGCTGAAGCTCATAGAAAGCTGGAAAAATGAACTCATGCCAACCTGGCCTACTAACTTACATAATTCTGTCATAACCAACGTTTAAAAATGTGAAAAGAAATTGTAACATGGAGGATGTAATTCTTATTCTCCCTGATTTCAAATTTGGGAAGAGTATGAAAACCAGGAACAGTTACCTTTTTTACTCTGGCTGCGTAACCCAGAGTCAATGAACTGCCTACCCAGCCTTACTAACATGCCCAATTCTCCCAATGATGTGTATCTGACCAAACTAAATATTACTAAGAGACCAAAAACAACAGGTTGTAATGACAAGAGCAAACATCAAAAACGGAAATTTGTTTAGTGGCATTATTCACCAATAAAATGCTTCTTCCGCTTAACAAATGGAGTATAAGCTGCAGCCTCTTCTGTTAGTTTTTCCCAAGAAAAATTGTCGAACCTTGTCGCTGAGGACCCGAAAACTGCAACTCTAGAAACTATGCAAAGCAACATCAAAATAGAAAGAATGAACCAGTTGAACCAACATCGCTTCCCTAACTCCACGAAAAATATTCCCAATCAAATAGAATTGTAGATTGACTGAACCAAGTATCACTTTGGATTAAACTGAGTATATCATCTAAACAGAGAATGAAATCATGATGTAAAAAGTATTAACAAATTACACAAAATTGTAGTTTTTTTTGCCTCAAACCTTCTGTGTAGTTTGCTTCATAAGCCCAACCCTAATGCAGTACAGACAGATCGATTCAGGAAAGAAAACTATAGGAACTTCAAAATGCTAAAAAACCCAGTAAGGCCTTCAGCTCTTTTGTCCAAAAACTATACCTCAACTCTAGTGCTCCTAAAACACCACAAAACCTAGTGTGAGTTAAAAGAGGTCATGCTACTCTAGTCCCTCCCTCGATCTAAACGCCTGTAACAGCAGTTTCACTTCTTCTTCTTTGACTTGGACAGTGACTGAGCATATGCAGTTCCCTGATAAGAAACAACAAAACACACACACACACACACACACACACACACAAAAGTAATTAGCAATGATTCATTTTCTTTTGCAGAGGGTGGGTATTCAGTTACAAATGCATCCAAGATGAGAATTTAACTGAACCCAGGACACTTGAATGAACAAGACATTGGAAAACGAGCCTGGGAAAAAAATGACAAGAAAGAAAAGATAAAGGATGTGTATGGTAACACTCCAAAAGAGTGATTCCTGGATTCTCAGCTCCAAAGAATCCGGTAGAACCAAAAATGTTATTTGGTAACTTCAGATTCACTCCACGGATTCCACTCCAAAAATCCATTTTGGAGTCACTTTTTTTGAGCTACAAATTACAAAATGTTGATTTTCTGATTCCTTGGCCTGATTCTTCTTTCTTTGTCTTTTTTCTTCTTTTTTTGGGTGCCGAACCAAATGCTTTTCTGATTTTGGAATTGACTCCAAAGAAAGCATTCTTGGCCGAATCCATAATTAGGATTTTAGAGCTGAATCAGTGGGAGTGTTACCAAACACAGCCAAAGGAATTGTGGTGAGATTTTTAGTGTCTTGAGATGAGGCATGAACAACCAACCTGCAACCATTCATCCATCGAGGCATCTGTAGTCCCAGTACCCACTTCAACCTTTGGCACCCTCTTAGTTTTCTGCATTAAAATGTGTGCATGTTGGCTTATAAGCATGATTCCATTAGTTTACAGAAACATAATAACACAAGAAGAAATAGATCAATGATAAACATTTCAATAAACTTCCAATAGCCTATCACTAAAAAAATGAGGGGGAGAATACCTGATCTAAAGATATATTAGATAAAGGAACTCCCAATTACGAAGGAAAAAAAGAAATCAGAACAGCTGTAAATGGACAAAACCATCAATGACAGTAGTTTTTCCTCCACTTCGTGCCCAATCATAAATTATTTTCCTTTCTCAATGCCCAGACAAGACAAAAATATTCAGGTTGAATATGAAGAAATTGGCAATGGCCTGATAAAATCATTCCCAATTGCAACCCACATATGATCATGACCCATCTGTTGCAAAAGTGAGGCCACAGTACCCAGCCGCCATTTATTTCTCCCAACACCTCCATCTCCCCCCAGTTGTGACCCATATTGCAAAATGAAGTCTGAGGACCTATAAGGGTTTGAATAGAGCTCCTCTTGGAAAATGGATGTGCAAGTTTAGGCCTGAACTTGAAAATCTTTCAAGGCACATAAGTGCTGGAAAATATCAATGAAAAACCTTGATGGGAGGACTATGACATCCAAGGGTCTCATAGAGTAGGGACTTCGGAAAGGTATGCTTGAAAGCATCTGAGCATTCCAATAGGTTTTTCAATTTCAAAGTGGGGGCTTGAGACACGATTAGATTCTGAAAGGATGTATAATGTAGTATTACATCCCTAACACATGCATATCCAACAGTTTCCAAAATAGCCACCAATAAAAAACCCATGGTCAGTGCTTGCCACGAAGTAGGCTAAGTCTCGGAGGTTTGGAATCCCTGGTTTGGAAGAAATATAAATGTCCAGGAAATTGACACTTTCTGTAAACTCCTACTTCTCCCCCCCTACAAGGAGTTGAGCACATTTTCAGGTAAATTCATCAAGAACGCACATATCCTGATATAGGAAAGGCCCAAATTTGATGTAGAATATGGCACAGATGATGTTGAGGAAGATAAGGAAACATTTCGGGTTACCTTAAATATTTTTGAACTTAAAAAATAATTAGGGGAAAGTTGGGAAAGAGATCAAGAATCAAGATAATGATAAGGAGAAAGAAGAAGAAGAAATTAGAAAGGAGGACAAAGTAGAAGAAGAAAGAGGACGATAGACCTAGGGAGCCCACTGCTTCACCATAGGAAGGAGAGGATAACACCACCATACATGGGTCTCACAAAACCAATAATTTATTCATTCATCAACTCTAATCTATTACATGTTGTACAGTCCTTTATATAGGCTTTAAAACATAAATAACTAAACTTAAAATTTCTAAAATACTATTCCTGTCACCCACTAATAACCCTTTAGAATTTGGCTTAAAACTTCTAAAATATTATTCCTGTCACCCACTGATAACCCTTTAGTAATTTGGTCATAACTCACAACTCTCCCAAATCACCTCGGATTTGCGCAATATTGGTCTCTTTTGAAGGATAATTGAATAACCCTTCTAAAGACGCCAAAATCTAGCCAAAAAAACAAGTTTTGACCTTAAGAAACTTGGGCTAAAAGTAAGTTACGAGATTACCCTAAAAACCCAAAAACCATGGCATAAAAGGCCTTATTACATAATAAACCCATATAACTAAAACAAAAACAACCCTGAAAAAAACCCTAACCTACTCCAATAGATTTGATTCCTTGGGTCCTTCCTTTGGCTTGAATTTGACCCTCTTGTGTACGAGGGTAAATACAAAAGTCTCTTGACAATGTCCGCATCATATCCCCACTAAGGTGCCTCTGCTTTGTGGACAGCTCTTGGTAAGATCCATATGGTTGATCATTTGATTTCAAGGAAGCTCCATCCCGAATACATAACTAGTTAGTCATTTACTCCACGGCTCATTCACCTCATGAATTTAGCTCAATTTTCATGCGTATCCTCCGGATGCATTGGGTTGAATCTTGCACAACCTACCGGAGCTCATCCAGCATGGCCGGTGAAAGATTTCATCCCTTGGAAACATAACTTTTTTTTTTTTGGAGAAAAGAAATATATTATCAAATCGAAAAAGACACAATACACCTAGCATAAGCCATGCTAGGAAAGCCAAGCAAAACAGACAAAAACTAAGATACTAGCAATGGAGGAAAATGGACTTGTTCCTAGTCAAAAATCCACGTTGCAAAATATGGGCGATTCCCACTGGTAATCCCATAGAGCCAGTTGTAGATTCTTGATAAGGTGACATCCAATACTGCCCTATGATGACAAGCACTTCCTTCAAAGATTCATCTATTCCTTTCCTTCCAAATTGACCACCTCAAAGCTGTAGGCACCAAGGTCCACATCTGCCTGCCCGTATTGCTCCATGTGCTACAACTTTGGACCGGCCAACACGCTAGAAACTGATGGATGGATTTGGTTTTAATGTTGCCCATCTTATGGAAGAACTTAGTGTTTGCATCCTCATCTTTCAGCCATGAGATTCTCGCCTTTTGTCTCCAAGACTGCTCTTCCATATGAAGCCATCTTAAATACTCCCTCTACTCTTCCTCCCTCTTGACATGTTGGGCCAGTATCGGGCTTCCTTGCTGCTCTGACCGATCTAACTCCAGACTGCTCTTTAATGCATGGCAATATACTATAACAAAACAAAACATAACAACCCCTCAATAGAACCCAATAATTCTATTCTAGTCATTTAACTACATATCCCTGTTTAAGGAAGAACAATCCTTTCAATTAGAAGCCAAAAATAAATTAAACTCCTTGGCCTAAAAGAACACCTAGAAGCTTGGTCCAGCATAAATTTTTAACGCCCTGTTGTCTCTTTCAAAGGCATATGATGACCTTTATCATAAGTTAGGTACTAAGGAGGGTGAGATGGGTATATATAAACTTGCAAAAATAAG
>JAOXJP010192584.1:557-12223 GCA_025762735.1 Platanus orientalis | reverse complement strand
CATCATCTACTATCCATCATATGATCTATACATTCATCAACATGGTTCATCATGTAGGAACTATGCAGGTCAATACACATGATTCTAGTTATACATGACATCATTCTAATATCTATGTATGATTCTACTTATACATGACATTCTTCTATTATTTATACATGACAATATGCACAATTCTACATATACATGACATTCTCCTATTATCTAGGCATAACAATATGCATTGTAATATGAGTATACAGTGACATGGTAAGTATTTCCTAAATATATCATGATAAGGATACTTGTACAATCTTGATAAGAATTTTCTAATGGCTTCCA
Source organism: Platanus orientalis (assembly GCA_025762735.1). Taxonomy (NCBI): domain Eukaryota; kingdom Viridiplantae; phylum Streptophyta; class Magnoliopsida; order Proteales; family Platanaceae; genus Platanus; species Platanus orientalis. The sequence goes on along the minus strand of JAOXJP010192584.1, from coordinate 11,902 downwards.
TGCATGGTCCATCAATTCCCAACAAGAATAAACATAAGTAAACTATTTCAAGGTAATCATGCATCATTTATAAACATTTTACAAAATATTTAGCATGGTTAAGCATATATAGATTACTTCTATCCTTACAAGTTCCTCTTTACTTTAGCATTCATTGTTTACATTATAGCTTTCACAAGCTCTTACTAATTGTCTTATTCCATATAATTCATTTTCTCTTTCTTATCATTATACTTAGCATTTTCATTCCTTAGATTCCTTTACTACTTATCACTTTATCAAATTCCACTTATCACTTCAAATAGCTTCTTTTTTTCTTCTTTTAATATTCACTTATCATTTTCTTAAGGCTACATCTTCTTCTTTTCATACATATCTTGTACATTTTGATATCAGTTATCATCCTTTAGTGTTGTATAAAATGCATACCCTCCCACAAAGCTTGTCAAGTTTACCCCAATTGGCACCATTCGCAGATGTATAGGTGCACAGGTTGGATTGTGCCATAGGAAGGGGAAAAGATGAGGAAGAAGCTTTCAAGCTCAAGGATAATACATTTTATTTCAGTTTTAATTACTTTATTAGTAATGTAGTACTTTGTTTATTTGAGATGGGGCCCTTTGTGGGCAAGGATTGTATATAATTCATGGGCAAGTGTAAGCCCCTTTTTATTTTGGATGGTCATGATATTATTTCTATTTCCGCTGCATTGGATTTTAATTTTTCATTGTTATTCTATTCCACTGTGATGTGATTATTATTTTAAATGGACGTGAAATAATAAGGAAATAAATTTATATAGAAAATGATATGTAAATAGGTAACAGGGTTGATGACATGTTCTGAGTTCGTTGGTCTCTCTGCTATGAGAAACAGATTCGAGGCGGGTCATTCTCATGTCATGGATCCGAACTTGGCCCATTTCTCGGCCCACAGATTTGGGTTGTGATACTAGTCATCCAGTTCCATTGTAGGTTTTGTATACCTACTTATGAGTCGTGAAACTCACCCTTCCATATCATTTTTCAGGTGAGGTCTAGACTACATGTGTGACACTTGAAGCACTTGGAGTTTTGGAAAGAAGCATGTAAACATATGCTTTTTCTCATAATAGTTTCAGCTTTATCTTAGATCCTACTATTCTTATTAGAACCTTTTATATTTGGGATGTATAAAATTGATACTAGTTGTCATGTTTTGTAAGTTCTACATTCTAGATATTGTATTAGAAGCTTTTATCTCATATGTTGATGATGAGAGACTTATGATATGGATGGTTAGAATGTTTATATATTTATGTTTTTATTTCTGTTGCACATCGAAGCTTATGATTATATGTGATTATGATTGGGGTCATTACATTCCTAAGATTAAACTTTGATCTTTGGGGAGGGGTCTCTTAGAACAACCACACAACATCCATTTGGGTCTATACCTGATTTACCTTTCAGGCTCGGAGATGGTGATTTGGCTCTTCCTTGTCACTTCTCTTTGGCACTTCTTGGATTCTTTGTTTGATATGCATTGGCTTGTAGCATTTGAACATTTTCCTTGTCTTGGTGATGTTCTCCACACTAAACACTTATAGACTCACTCATTATACATAATTTGCATAGCCTATCACCTAGACTTGAAATGAATTGATAAATTATATCATGACTTTACAAGCAACTCACTTAGGGAGTTTTTCTTTGATCATTGGATACAAAAAATCCCCAAATCAATGAATTCTTTTAAAGAACAAAAACTTAGATATGGAGGTTTTAACCTTGCATTCTTAATAACAACTTGCTAAGGGGAAACTCTGCCGAAATTATTACAAAATTTGGACAAGTTTTCATATACGTTTTGCATACCTAACCATATTTGTTGATAAATTTATAAGGGAGGTATATGTCGGATAGTGCAAGTTCATTGAGAGACAAGGGGTTGAATCCGATCTTGGTTGTATCTCCAAGATATCTTGGCATGTTCCCTCATACAATTAACTGGGAGGCTATGTCTATCTTCAAGAAACATGATAACGAAACCTCACTGGCTTGGCTCACTCGGTTGTTGATTTTGTTAAATTAAAATATTTGATTTTGAAGATTGGTCACTAAAGGGATTATTGAAACTCTATTTCCAATAGAGAAATGTATGCTTTGATGTCTGAAAACATAAAAATAAAGGCTTTCTTGTTAGTATCAAAGGAGACTTCAAATATCATTCATATGCCTTGAAAATAACAATATACAACACTAATATATAACTAAAATGTTGTGTGGGAAACCTAGATTTGAGATCATATGCAACAAAATAGAAGAGAAAAAATAATGCAAACAACAATCACACACAAGGAACAAGACAATTTACGTGGTTTGAATTGAAGCCTACATCCACAAGAGAAAACGAGGAGAGAGCTTTCACTATGATCGAAAAATGAGATTACAATGAACAATGTGGTGCCACAAAAATCGAGAAACCCCTAAAACCCAAATCTCTATGGATTGGATCCGAACCCTAAATTAGGTTATAAATACGGGTCATTACATTTCGGGTTCAATTCAAGACATTAACCCAACAAATCTCTACCTTGGCTTGAATTCTACCAAAGCTACATAATACAGAAAACCTCTACTCCCATCTTCTCCATAAAACCCCGAAGGGTAACTCTAGATACTGCAACACTAATTAAGTCAAGTAATGCTTGAACTTAAATGTTGAAAGTGACTTTGTCATCATATTTGTTAGATTATAATTTGTGTCAATCTTTTTAACAAAGATCTAGCCCTGGAAGATGATCTCATGTATGATGTGATATGTGATGTCAATGTGTTTGGTCCTCTCATGATACATCTGATTTTTAATCAGATGTATGGTACTTTGACTGTCACAATGCACAACAGTTAAGCCCTATATCAAGCCTTACTCACCTAGTAAGTTTCTCAACCAAATAGCCTCCTTCACTACCTCAATCACTATTTTGTACTTTACCTCAGTAGTTGATAAAGAAACTGTATCTTGTAATGTTGCTTTCCAACTCACTATACAACTAGTAATAGTGAAGACATAACTTGTCAGAGATCTCCTCTTGTCATAATCACATGCATAATCAGAATCCACAAATCTGACTACATAACCATCAAGTCCACTTGTTTTGTCAAACACTAGTCCAACGTCTACAACACCTCTCAAATAGCAAAGCATCCATTTCATTAACTGCTAATGTGCCTTCCCTGGACATTCTATATACCTACTCACAACACAAATAACATGTGAAATGTTAGGATGAGTGCAAATCATTCCATACATGAGGCTCCCAACTACACTAGTGAATAGAATGTGAAACATGTACTCCTCATCCTCAATCTGTGGTGACAAGTCTGCAGAAAGTTTAAAGTGAATTGCAAGTGGAGCACCTACAGGTTTAAAATCCTATATTCCAAAGTGTTTAAGTTTTTTTAACAAAACAGTTCTTCTGAGACAAGTACAACTTTCTTGTTTTTCTATCCATACGAATCTCTATGCCCAAAATCTTATTTGTTGTCCCCAAATCTTTCATCTCGACCTCACCACTAATTTGACCTTTAAACCTATTGATCTTAGACATGTTCTTAAAAACAATAAACATGTCATCAACATAAATTAATAAGTACATAAAAGAATCATTTGGTAGTTATCTAAGTAAACACAATTATCATACTAAATTCTAAAGAAAACATATGCAAGCATGAAAGTATCAAACTATGTTACTGTAATTGATGTCAATCCCATGAACAAACTAAGTATGTAAGGTCTATGTCTTGTAAATGTCCAATGTGTCTCAAGTTCAAATTCAGGAAGACAAGCTGGACCAAAGACTTGAAGGAAGACTAGAAGACACCTCGGGTTGCCTCTACCATAAAGGTATAAAGCATGTATTTCATAATACATTCTATGGATAAAAATGAACATTAACATGTGGGAGAAATCCACAAAAAACCCCCAAGGAAATCTGGCCAAGCATAGCCCATGCATAAAGCTAGAAAAAGTGCAGAGATTAGGGTCATGATCGATCACGGATCTCATGATCAATCATGCCCAGAATCTGGTCTCAGTCTAAGAGACCCAACCACTTGGCCCCTTTAGGCATGATCAATCACGAGATGGATCATGCCCAGGCCTTAAGTCCCGTGATCGATCACAAGATAGACTTCAAGTCCTAAGACTAAGAACCTGATTTGTGATTGATCACTGATCTTCGTGATTGATCATAGGGGTAATTTTTTCAAAATACTTATTTTATTCCCCCCATGTGACTTGCTTCAAAATTTGAACCTTGTTTTCACAATTCGAAGGCTCGCAAGAGTTGCCTATTTTTAAAGATTCCAATCCAAGGACTTGGGGTGCTCCACATCCCTTATAAGAGAAAAACTTTCCTCTTTATGGCATCACTTCAAGCATTCTAGATAGTGTAAGAGTTTTTTCCAAAGTGAGTTTTCTCTCTTGAGAAATCCCTCTCTCTCTCACATTGTTTTAAGCCTCCCAAGCTAACAACCTCTCCAAATATCACTCTCTCTTCCTCTCCTCTACAACACCAAACTACTATCATTGAGGAGAACTACTAGTGGGTTGTCCTTAGAAAAAGCCTTTACTTTGCTAAGCTCAAGGAACACTAAATCGAAGGCTTGAAGCATTGTGGGTGTACTAATGCATACTAGCTTAACAAGGAGCACTCTCACTTGGTAATAATAGCAACATCAACCATCTAGTGGTAATATTTTCTTTCTCTTTGCATTTATTTGCAAACATATTCATATTCATATTACTTTGCTTCTGCTAGAGGCACCGAAAGCTTGATTACACTAGTTAGAGACACCAAGTGTATTGTTTAGTTTGTTAAGTGCAAGTAGTTAGGTTTTTGCTATGTTTTTAACATAGATTGTATTAGTCAATCTTAATGAAAAATACTTAAGCTCGGTAGTGAGCTTTAGAAGAGTGGACGTAAGTCATCGTGTTGAACCACTATAAATCTTGTATTGTGGATTGATAATGTGATTGTTTTTCTCTTTATATGTAAGCTCACATATACTCTTGCACACCATCTATTTGATATTATTTTTCAGTAGCTATATTATAGCATACACACAGTTGGATTAATTCAAAGGGACTAAGATTGAATTAAAATCAATCTTAACATTCAAAAAGGGGTAAACAAGTTTTAAATCCTATTCACCCCCTCTAGAATCAACCTATTAGGTATTTCAAAATGATTATACCACTATCTGAGAAATTGTTTTAGACTATACAATGACTTTTTCAACAAGAAAACATGGTATTCTTTACCTGAGATGACAAACTCCTCTGGTTAATGTATGTAATTTTTCTCCTCAAGCTCACCATATAGAAACATTATCTTAACATCAAGATGCTTAAGTTCTAATTCAAGCGGAGAAACCATGGCAAGAAACACGTATAGAACTATGCTTTATAACTGGCAAGAATACCTCATTAAATTCTACACCCTCTTTTTGAAACCCTTTGTAACCAAGTGTGCCTTGTACTTTACATCATCAGCACCTGTGTTCATTATTTCCTCTTATAAACCCATTTGCAACCAATAATCCTTTTTTTCATAGGCTGTTTTAATAACTCTCAAGTCTGATTCTGTGGAGAGACTCAATCTTCTCATTCACAGCGAAAACCCATTATGCAGACTCATTGCTTATAACACTTAATGGTATATGAAAGTCTCCTGATACTCAACAATCTCTTCCATAGACAATGTACATGAAACTATCTCTATATAGATATTATACCTCTAAGGTATTCTAATCTTTGGCCTCTGCCTCACAATAGTGATAGTATACTCTTGTTCCTTTTGTGCATTGTCATCCTCAATAGGATCTTGCTCCTCTTCCTTAATGGACTAAATGGGAATGTCATCTGGATTCGTCCCTGTAATATCATACTTAAGCTCTACCTACTCACTGACACCATGGTCTTTATCTACATTAGCATTGTCTTTTTTATGGTTAAGCATGGAAGACGTATAAAAAGTCACATCTCTACTAATAAGAAACTTTGTAACTTACAATCAAGACACCATAACCTGTATCCCTTCACCCCATATGCATAACCCATAAAACTACACTTCTTAGCTCTAGGTTCAAGCTTACCTTCATTAACATGAGCGTAAGTAGGATAACCAAAGATCCTCAACCTAAAGTAATTTGTAGGAGTGTCAGAACATCTCTCCTCAGGTGTCTCACACTTAATAGTAGTCGATGAAGACCTATTCACCAAGTAGTAAGTTATGGAAACTACCTTAGCCTAAAATTTCTTTCCAAGTTCAACATTAGAGAGCATACAATGAGCTCTCTCAAGGAGTGTCCTATTCATATATTTCGACACACCATTCTGCTGGTGCATGTGTCTAATTATGTAATGCTTCACAATTCCCCCATCTTTGTAGAATTTTTCAAATTCACCTAAATAAAATGATAAACCATCGTCAATTCTCAATTTTTTGATCTTCTTGCATGTTTGCTTCTCAATCATAACATTTCATTGCTTGAAGTTGAGAAAGACTTCGTTCTTATGCTTCAAGGTAAATACCCAGACTTTCCTTGAATAATCATCATTAAAAGTCAGCATATAATGAGAACCACCCTTTGAAGTAACCCGGGAGGGCCCCCAAAGATCATAATGGATATAATCCAATGTACTCTTAGTCTTATGAACAACCGAACTGAACTTCACCCTACAATGCTTCCCAAAGACGCAATGCTCACAAAAATCTAATTTTCATGTTCTTTGACCACACAAAAATTCTTTCTTGCTCAACTCTATCATACCCGTCTCACTAATATGGCTGAAACTTATATACTTTAGGCTGGTAATGTTAGAATCCGAATCAGTTGATGATGAAACCACAACTACACCTTAAACCTTGCTTCCTTGAATCATATATAGATTATTATTCTGTTGTCCCCTCATAACCACTTAAGCACCTTTCAACACCCTCATAACTCCACATTTAACAATACACCTACAACTATTAAAGTGAAGAGCTCCCAAAGAAATAAGGTTTTTCTTCAATTTTGATACATGTTGAACATCAATCAAAGTTCTTACAATCTCATCATGCATCTTGATCTACATTGTTCCAATCCCTACAGTCTTATAAAACATATTATTCTTCATTAAAATTGTACTGTATTCACCACTTTGTAAGTTGTAAACCAATCTCATTTTTGAGCACATATGGTAGGAGCAACCTGAGTCAAGTATCAATTCTTCATCTGTACATACATTACAATGGGTAACTGATAGAATACTTTCAAAACCATTAAAAGAATTTATTTATATGATGCTAGTAACTTCCCTTATCCTTTTTCTCTTTGAGCTTTGGACAATCTCACTTAAAATGCCCCGACTTGTGACAGTGCCCCGACTTGTGACAGTAATAACCATTTCTCTTTGTTGATCTAGATTTGAATTTAAACCGACTTTTATCACTTTCAAAACATTTTTCATTTGTTTTTCCTTTTATAAATAGACAATCTACTTGCCCATCACTCTCTTCTCTAGACACCTACCTTAATTTCCTAAAATACAATGATACCATAACATCTTCCATGGAGATGGTATCCTTTCAACAGAGTAAGGTTGTAAGAAAGTATTCATATAATATAGGTAAATAGCACAAAACAGTGATAGCTTGATCTTCATCATTAATCTTAGTATCAATATTTTTCAAATCCATAATAATTATATTGAATTCATCAAAATGGGCTTTCAAAAACTTACCTTCTCTCATCCTCAAACCCCTAATATGGAACCTTCAAAACACTAATTCTCATAGGTTGGATCCAGACCCAAATTGGGTCATAAATATAGTGTCCATAAAATGGGTCATATTTGGATCTTTTTCCGGATCATCATCTGGGTTATATCTCCGGTTCAATTCAAGACATTAACCCAACATGAAATTTCGAAAACGAATCATGACTAAGAAACTCTTTTACCTTTGCCAAGTAACAACCTTCCAAACTAATAAATGAAAAACATAGAGAAACTAAAGAAATCCTTGCATTCTCAAAGCAAATAACTAAAACTTGCTAATCACTCTAGCTTTCAAAGAAGACTAATTTGTAGTCCAACATATTGTTTGGATTTCCGACAAAAAAATAATAGCTTGTAGACGGAGAAAGGGTTTTAGCTTGGATTTCCTAGATGGTCTACGCTTAGATTTCCAACGTTGATCCATGTTGTTGGAGCGAAACTAATGATGCACTACTGTTTTTGGATTGTAAAAATGGATTGATGAGGAAGAGAGCACCACTGTAAGCAACGTAATCGCGGGTAGCAGAGTGTTGCTGAGAAATTGGAAAGTGAAGCATTTCGAGAGGATTTAAAAAGTGTTATTGTCACCTTCAATACTGCCAACACCTTAGCATCGCCATTGCCGTCAGAGAAATAGATTTGCAGAGAATGGGAAGGACTTAAAAACCAAGTGATTTAGAGAGGAGGGTTCAAAAAACAAAAGAGAAACAAAAGGGTTCCCTCATTATTTATGTGCTACAGGGTTTAACCGGCTGTCTAATAGCAATTAATTGGATTGACCCGATCCGCCCTCTTGGTAGGCTAAACCTCCAACCTTGAATTGACCCGATCCGCTTGCAGCTACCCACCCATTCCTAAAAAGTGCTAGCATTCCTTAAGCACTTTAAATGGCCCCAAAAAGGAAGAAAATGTTCTGGTAAGTGGCACGGGTTGGTCCACCATGGTTCATTGGTGGCTTCACCCGGTTCAATCCAATGAAGACAACTCACCTAAAAACAGAATAACAAGCAATTGGTTTACTTTTTTATAGTTAACTTGGTTCTTTGTTTGGTTTAACTTATTATATGGTTCACAAATTTCCATTTTCTTAGTGAACCAAAACGAACAAGTGAGCCTGGTTTGACTTGCATAATTCACTGAATCAGTTCATGGTTAGCAGGTGAATTAGGTAAGTATGTTCTATGTTTAGGCCGATTGGCATTTTTCACTAACAGGCTTGCCAAGTTCTTCAAAAGATCTGATTTCAAGCATATCCAAATTGTTTACATCAAAAAATATCGATCGGAATATCCCCCGATCAGTGCAGGTCGTCGCCCTCCGTGGTATGCCAACATGCAGAACACCAAAGGGTGTTTTGGTAGATTGGTTGATGATAACATGCAACCAATCTACCAAACTAGGCAATGGACATGTAGCCCAATCTCACAATCAAAAGATGTAGTAGCAAAAAGCAAGTAAAGAACTTATTAAATATCATAGAAACAAGAAGAACAAGTTCTCTGTGATTTTCCCTAATCTCTCAAACGTCAAACCCCACATCGATACAAAAAAGAAGAAAAAAAAATGATTCAGAAAGCCTCTCTTCCTTTCTACCTCTCTCGATTTCTTTTTCGTTTCTCCTCTTTTGATCTTATGGGTTTGGAGTTTCTTTGATATCTTTCAAATGCCATATATCATCCTCCCAAAGAACCTGTTCTTCTCCACAAAACCCACCCTTGAATTGCTCCTCCCAAGACGGAAACCACAAAGATCCCCACAACATTTGCTCCTCCACCACACTAGAATAACACGGCCATTCGTCCCAACCCAACAGAATCTCCGGCCAGCTTCCCGGCACCGTCATGAAAGAATCGCCTCCAATGACTCTCTCTACTACGTTCCCCTCGACCTTACCACCCTCATCGCCATTCTTTTCAGATGAGCTCGTCGTCTTTCCGGCACCACCAAAAACAGATTTCACAGCCCTTTCTCCATTAAACTTCGGAGCTTTCGAAGCCTTCCCCACCACCTTTAAGCTCTCTTCTTCCTTGCGTCTCTTTCTCGCCCTTTCTCCACACCCAGAACGCATTTTTCTCTGTTTTTTTTTCGAGTTGCTGATCGAAGGTCGGCGAATGAGAGTTGATATTTATAGAGAAGTAGACAAGTTTTGGGATTTGGATGCTTCTTTCTCAATTTATCGTGATTTCTCGTTGTGATTTCATGATCTTTAGATCGTATATATATAGCGTATACAAGCTAAAGATTGGTAATTTGGGAGAAGAGATGGATTTTGGGGAGAAGGAACGCATGGATGGAGAGAGGACGTTAGCGACTCTGCCGGAATCCGATACGTGGCGAAGCGGGTAGCTGGGACGACCAGTGCGCAGGTCGGATCTTTCTGACAACAATGCGAATAAAGGTTGGTGATAAAATAGGGAGTCCGGTAAGGATCCTGTTCGGCCTCCTTATGACCTGTTAAGACTTGTCTGGTTTAATAGGTCGATACCTCACCGAAAAAATGAAGAATTGACAAAATCAGTTAAAGTTCATTTTCTTTTTTTGAGTGACGTGTTGATCTGTCAGGCCAGACAGTCCCAACAGACCATAATGAAACCGGATAGATCCAGACTGGAGAGAGTCAGATAGACCTAAGCTTCCCACCGACGTCTGTTACCGCATTTATTAACTTCCGCTTTGGAATCTCTTTTCCAATTACTTGATTAAATATGAAACTCTTTATATTTATGATTGTTGACCTTATTAATTTTTGTTTGGCCACTCTGACCTATTAACTGCCGCATCATAATAAAGGACCAACACCATAGGTTCGGAAAAGAATAGGTACCAATGAAATTCGTATTGATGCATCAGGGTTTGACACATCAGCGCTGAAACATGATAAGTGTCACCCAAAAAGTGTAAGTCACTTTTTGGCACTGATGCATCAATTTTCCTGGGCTGGGATTAGGTACCAAAATCAGGTTTTCAAAATGACATCAGGAGATGACACATCAATACCAAAAAGTAACTTACACTTTTTGGGGGAGTGCTTACTACTTTTCAGTGCTGATGTGTCCACTCTCTAATGCCATTTTAATACATCAGGAAAAAGTGATTTCTGTACCTAATCCTTTCCAGTCATTTGGTGCTGTTTGAAGGTATAGTACAAACTTCATTCATACGTAATCCCAAGTCTCATAGGCTAGGTAGAGCTGTCAACTAGCAATTCGGCTTGGTACATCCCTCAGGATTTGATACAAACAAAGCGTGAATGAGGAGATGTAGACAGCGTCCGGGGCAAACACATCAGTATCAAAAGGCAAATCATTTTTCCAGCTCTGATGTGTCCACCCCTAACACCGTCTGCACTTTATCGGTTCGGACTTGTTCGTACATAATCCCAGTCGTTGGTACATTGTTTGTGTTCCGCTAGTTTTAAATATATGTAAAATATTTTATATTCAATTAGATAAATAAAAACGAATACATCTGTATACTTATCATATTTAATCCATTTATAACCCTAAGGTGATGAAATCCCACCTTCCATACAAACT
>JAOXJP010192583.1:0-26198 GCA_025762735.1 Platanus orientalis | reverse complement strand
TAACATGCCTACAATTATGTTCATCATTATTTATATGTTATTGTATTTGTATATGGTTTGGTTTTTTTGCACTAGAAATAATCATACTGGATATTTGGTTATGAAATGTTTAATCGTGATCTTTATAAATATACATGCCCGTAAGTTCGTAACAGTGTTTATTCATGTATGATGCACCTAACATACTTAAAATTAAGTTTTTTTCAGTCAAACTTTTTATGAAAAACATTATAAGAATTTTATGAATTTTTAGTAATTTTTTCAGATTTTTTTGACTTTGGATCGAGTTCGGACCGAACGATCTGCCGATCCAATACGATGCAGATCGGTTTTGGGCATGGATGATCCGTTCTGCCGATCCAAAATTTTGAACCATGCTTGAGAGACTTTGAAATAGATGATGCTTCCTTTCTCATATCCCTCATTTCTAACATCATCATTGACCCCTCCTTCTAAGACACTCGTATTTGGGCCTCATCTCCAAAAGGTTCTTTTAGTTCCTCCTCTTTCCGGACATCATTGCTATCTCAAAGTCCAACTGATGTTTCTTCTCCCCCATTCCCTTGTAAATTGGTGTGGAAAAACCATTCTCCCCCTTGATACAAGGCATTATGTTGGAAAGTTGTCACAAATGTATGAAATCTGGGGATATGCTCCATCGCCGCTGGAAAGATTGGTATATCCTCCCTCATGTTTTCCATTTATGCCTTTCGGACAGGGAAATGGTAAACCACTTATTTATCCACTTAAAGTTTTCTAGGAAGATTTGGATTTACTTTCATATCTTTGGTGTGTCCTTAGCCTTTCTGCAGGATATCACAGATTTTCTTTGGAGTTGGTACCCTGCTTCTTTTGGCAAGAAGGGTAAACTTCTGTGGTGGTGTATGCTCATTGTTTCTCTTTTCATTCATATGGGAAGAGCGTGACCGCAGAATTTTTCATGATAAGGGACCTTAGACAGGTGGTTGATACGATTACCATGAGATTGGCTCTTTGGGTGGCTTCACTTGATATTTTCCATGGTTTATCGCTGGACTCATTTATTAGGAATCTACCTTGCCTGATTCGCTCCCACCATTCCCATAGTCAAATTTCGTTGGTTCCCTCTACTAGCGTTTATCATCAAACTAAACTTTGATGGTTGCTTTTTTGGGATTTGGGGCCCCCCGGGTTTTGGTGGCTTATTTAGAGATTGCATAGGTTTGTGTTTGTCAGCCTTCTAGGGCCCTTGCGATGCTCTCTGCAGAAATTCAGGCAGTCATGGTTGGGCTGGGGATAACTCGATCTTTGGGATTTTCTCAGTTTTTAGTAGAGGGTGATTCAGCCATGGCCATTCGGTGATTGAAGTCAGGTGATAGGGGCACTTGGCGATTAGCTCATCATATAAAGGTAGTGCATTCTCTGGCAACTGTTTTGAACCCCTCATTCCATTGGATTCCGAGATGGGCTAATTCTTGTGCTGATGACTTAGCCAAATTTGAGATGATTAGGGATTCTCTGTATATGGGTGGTCTTCCCTGACTAAGGAGTGGTTGTTGGGGTTTTGGTTTCTTCTTTTGGATCCTTTTCGTTCTGCTTTGCGGCTTTGCCTTCTGTATACTTGTTGTCTCTCTTTTTCTCCTGTGTCAGTTCCTCTTTTTAATGAAATCTCGGCATTTATCCACACAAAAAAAGAAGAAGAAGCTGATATTGTTCAATCTCCTAGCTTTATCTACCAATGACAAATGTCCTGTCCAGGACACCAGAGGACATCATATGGAATAAAATGGACGGGACTTTGAAATTTCATTTAACCCCTGCCCATTTTATTCCATGTGAAGTCCCCTGGTGTCCTCGACACCAAATCCTGGACAGAACATTAATTTGCTTAGCTGCCACACCCTCTATTGGAGCTCATATACTCGGGCAAGCTGGTCCACCTCAAAATAAGTCTCTTCCAAGGCATCCCAGATCTCCTTGGCAGACTTCAAAAACAAATAAGTATTACTAATGTCTGCTTGCATAGAGTGGAGCAACTAAGAAATTACCACAACATTTACAGCCTGCTGTTTTGGATCCTTAGGATCTTGGGGAGGAGCCCTCACTGGAAATGTATTCTCATTTTTTTTTGCCCAAAATATCCAGCCTAGCTGATTGGGACCAAACCAACTAGTTTGCCCCATCAATCTTCACAATCATGATTTGGGCATTTGGAATGCCATGGATTATAGTGCCTTAACCCAGGCTGTGAACACTAGACGTTGCTGGGACTGATTGTCTTGACTGATCTCGAACATTGTAAATCAGTAACTTACAAGACTATGCTATAAGAAAAGAAAACACGTCCCACAAGACTAGAATGGTCCAAAGAGTAGCATCACATTGCTCCCACGCTCAAATTATTTCTGATAGAGAAATCACGACACGCTAGAGAATAAAAGCAAAAACAGCTGCACCAAACACAAGAAATAAAGCCCACTTCTAGGACTGCCGATGGACTACACAGCCAGTGAAAAGAAACACAAAAATCAGCACTCACGTACAACTACAGGACTGCACATTCCTCCATCTACCATTGAATACATATAGAATTCCCCTAAAACCATATTCAAGGGCTACTGATCGTAGAAGAGCAAATCACGAGCACAAAAAAAATAAAAAAACCTGAAATGGGGAGAAAATCATCACCAGCAGCTCAAAATTCCATCAAATTACACCATACCTGTCCCAGAAGTTCACACATAGACAGTGATCAAAAACATACAAATCGAGTTGCAGAAAACCAATCACAGTTTCACTTTTTTTTCTTTTTTGATAATTACAATCACAGTGTACTTTGAGCAGAATTTTCAGACCTGAGAAAATTCTCAGAAATTTTTGAAAAATATCTAAAAAATCTCAAACAGCCTTAGATCATATACAAACACTCGCAACAAATCATAAAATATTTAGATATAGTGAGATCAAGAATTTTCGTCACTGACCTATGTGGTATAGGTCTGTAGGAATGGTGACGTCATCCGTACAGCCTGATGATATCTTTAGCCTTAAGTCTCTGAGTTTGTTCTCAGACCACTGATTTGTGACTGCACTCTGATACCAAGTAGGATTTGGTAGGTTGAGCATTTTAGGGTTTAGTGAAGAAGAAGAAGAAGAGAGTATGTATTGGGGAGAATACGTATGGAGAGTTATAACTCACATACAGCTTTCTTATTTGTATAATGAAGGAAAACAAAATATATGAAGGAGAGTATGTATTTGCATGAGCATCCTACTACAATGCAAAAGGCTGTAGTACTCTTACATGTTTGTATACATTGTACCCCTATAACATGATGCGGACAACATCATGCGACTTATGTATGTACCCCCACATAAGTGGGTAAGATTTAAATTCACATATTATGTGGGGTCAATTCAAATTTTGTAAGGGGTGGGTAATTTTGTAATAAGGTCAATAGTGTCATGGTTAGTTTAGTTTTTTGGGGTTTTTAGTTGTAATCTTGTTTTTCACTTTAGACCAAATTTTTCTATGGCCAAAACTTAACTTTTTGGCTTGATTTTGGTGTCATTAGATAGGTTATTCAGTTACCTTTCTAACGAGACCAAGATTGCGCAAATCCAAGGTGATTTAGGAAAGTTATGACCAAATTACCAAGGGGGTGTCAATAAAAACAAGAATAGTATTTTTTAGAAAGTATTAAGTTTGGGTTGTTTTAAATTTTAGGAATGTAAGTTTTAATGTATTAGAAAACGTGGCTAGCAAGTTTATGAATTTTAGGAAGTTTCCAATTTTAGCAAGTTTCTAATTAAGTTTGGGGAAGCCTATTTAAAGGCAACCCCTCCCCCATAATTTGATAGTGAAGAATAACAACAACAACAAACAGCCTTATCCCAACTATTTGGGGTTGATAGTGAAGAATAAACAAGTTTTTTAAGATTTGGATGTTCCTAAGGTGTGACTGTAGCCATGTTCTCATCTCCAAGGGTTGATGCCATCTCCTAGGCTTCCCTCTTCTCTCCATGTGGGTTGTAGCACCCTAGTACACTTGTGAATATGTACCTCTTTCTCTAAGGTATCTCTCTTATCTTCTTTTCTTTCCACTTTTCTCTTAGATTCCTATTTTCCTCTCTTTCTTTTCCTTTTCTTCTTCTTCTTAAACCTCCATTAAAGCAACTTAAAATTTATGAAATTCCATGATTTAACCTATCAATTCTTGTCGGAACTTAATGAAATTTTAACTGTAGAACCCTGACATACGTCAGAAATAGCCATAAAAATTTCAGAATTTTCTAATGTGTTAGAGGGCCTTTTTGGTAATTTTCGGATTTTCTGTCCAAAATTACAGAGATACCCTTGTGGATCCTTTCTGCTTATTTTCTTCTTTTTACTTCTAATTCATTCTAAAACCTTTTCTTTGACTCTATTTACTAATTTTTAAATTTTCATGGCTACTTGTTTGTTTCTAAACTTTATTCTTGATTTATTTGCTTCCACATCCTTTATTTTAATTTATTTGAGGGCCTTGGAATTATTCAACAATACGTTTTGGTATCTTCCCCTTTGTACTGCATCACAACACAACACCCTATGCACAATACAACGCAAATCAATGAATCCTTTTACCAACTATTTGTGGTTGGCTACACGAATCCAATTATGATATTCCACTCTATTTATGGCCATATCTTCCAATAAATCATAAACCCTCAAATCTCCTTACTATTTTTACCAAAGTCAATTTTATCCTTCCCTTGACCTTTTAGAGCCTTCATCTTGCACCATATCACTCTCCTATACTCAATTTATTTACTAAAATAAACTTGTATTTTCAGAATATGGTCGAACAATAATAAAGAAAAAAATGTGATTTAAAAAATCATGGAATCAAAATAATCTGACAAGAAACTTATTCCTGTCCTTTTTTTACTGTCTCTTTAATGAAATTGCTATTATTGAACAAAAAATAAGCTGATAAATAAATATTTCAGTTGATGTAAATATTAGCCAATTAGGCTTCTCTAATTTTTGTCTTTTTGGAAAGTTGCATCATTCATGTTTCTTTGACATTTTTCTTTATTGCCTTATTAAATAAAGATAATTGCTTCAAAGTTATATAAAATATTTTCTTATTTTCTATGCTTGGGTGCTTCACTCTACTTATTTAATTAATACTTTGTGATTTAGATTTTTCTTTTTTATGAGAAAAAAAAATCAATAAGCCATCTCCTTAAAAACAGTACAGGAGAGCACAAACAAGAAACAAAGGCAATTACAGCTCCACCCTTAAAATCCCTATTACATGATCCCAATTTCTTAGCAACCCCCCATTTTGAATATTTCCACACCCTTACATTGTTAGACCCATAAGACCACCTCTCCTTTGCTCTCTTGTTCTCTTGTATATTTTAAAGGAGGGCTCAGCCTGGTTCTTAAAAACTCTGTTATTCCATTCCAACCATAAGAACCAATAAACTGCTGCCAGCACCAAATACGAGATTTTCCTTCCTTCCATCAAGAAAACGAACATCTCCAGCTATAAAGGAGGCTAGACAGGTATGGAAGAGATACCCAAGCCATCGCAAAATCCCTCATCATCATCTATCCATCAAAAAAAAAAATTCCCTCATCATCCCATACCTTACCACCCAAGGAAAGAAAATGAATCAATGTGTGTGCTATGGATTCCCCACTTTGGTAATATAGAAGTCATATATTAGGCAGGATCATACTTCTCTCATTAAATTACCCAAAGTTGAAATGTTTCTCAAAACTGCTGTCCACATTGAATGTGCATGCACATACAATGCATGTATTACATGCATACATATATACACATTACACATGCACCTGCACACAAAGCACGAACTGAAAATAACATAATAGTAAGATATCTATTAGAAGCAGGCACATGTGACAAGGCAAGTTTTAAAAAAACTGGAGCATCCTTTGTAACAAAGACATGGACCATACATGCACACTGAAATTATATATAGAGACTGATGTAACAAGAAAATAAAAAGTGAGATCTCCTTGGTATGAATTCAGCATAGTATATATGTGTGAGGTCTAATTAAGCAAGTCATTGGATTTATCAGGTGTAGCTGCGCCAGTTCCAGCACAGCCACAGTTCATAGTTCCTGCTCATTCTCCTCAGTTCACGCAGGGTAGCGGTTCAGACCAAACAGCAGGTTGAGGTGTAGATTAAGATGAGTTACATCTTGAGGTATATAATATTGTTTCTCTTCTTCCCTACTTGCCAGCAACACCAGATTTTAAGTGGGAAAGGTTGTCTTTTATGTTTATATGCAGGTATCCTTAGATTGCAGCAGGACTAATAGTAACAGTACTGCTACTTGAGTGGCGGGCTTAGTATCTAGCCTTGCAAGTTATCATCTTTGCATTCTAGAGGTAAAATCTGATTCCCCCATTTAAAAATGGTTATAGTTTTTTCTTCTTATTTTTATAAATAAGGAAATATATTCTAAAGGGGAAAATGGATTACAAGTACGAGAAGTACAAATATCCAATCCCAACCCCAAGCCAGTTAGTTCAGTCATATACACTTGAGAGGATATGAGAAGGAAATTTACTGTTCCCATATGGCAGACTGTAAATGATGGTCCATTGCAGGGTCGTGGTTTGTGGCTCACGTCCAACAAAATGGTTTCACATTTCTCAACATTTAATGTTGAATTTGGCACTACTTACAATCCAACTGGAAACAATTGGCTCACCTGAATAGTACACATCAAATGGTGTTTCAAGAAATCCCTTGCTTGTGCACCAGTTGTCCTGCTATCTAGCAGTCCTAAACATCTGCCAGACCATAGGTGTAGGTTCAACCCATAAGGAATATATTTGTAACCGAATGGACCTTACGGTATACATTTCTTGAAGGGTTTAAGTGCATAACTAATATCAATCCCCTAGTGAAGATTGAAATAGATGGACAAAGTTTACTTTTCTCATTATAATGATTTCTAACATTGAGATCTTCACTATTCAAGTGTTGATGTCATCAAAACTTTGAATAAGATTCGCCTTGTGTTGTTGCAGGTCATCTGTAGTCATGGTCATCAGAGATAGCATGAAGTCAAATGTCGCGTCGCTCCTTATGCCGGAGCCAGAAACAGGGAAGAGCGTGGATTGCTCTTCTGTTTTCAGTGTCTTAAACCCTAATATCCTGCCAGAGCTCAAGATCGCTGGCAGAGTATGGATTGGTGGATGCTGGAATCTGATTTCCAGCAACCATGTAGGAATAAACTGCGTAAATTCAACCTGTAGAATCAAAACATGATTCTTTAGTGGTCACCCAGCATTTGGGTGTTAGGAGTCGGTCTATAGTTTGTGGCGGGTGGGTTTTTCATTGTAAGAAGTCTTGTGCATGGCAGTAGTGGGTGGGTCTTGCATTGTATTCAAGTCTTGTGTATAGCAGTAGTGACTGATGGAGGGAATGTGTTTAATACTTGATCTTTCTTTTCCGAAAACCTGTAATTGGGAGGACTCCTGAAGTGACTTGGAAGCATGGGAAACTTAGGAGCTAGAAAATTATGAATAAATAAATAAAAAGAAGTTGAACTTAAAGTCTTGGATGATTTATGTGATTCGAAGGTGATTTAGAAAGAGAAGAATTTGGTGCTATTGTTGTTATTGATGATGATGATGTTGTCATTATCATTATCATTACTATTTTTACCACTATTACTATTATTTTTTTTATAGGACTTGTTGTCCTTTAAATGCCATCAGACTAACGTATTTCTAAAATGTTGAAATAATTGATGCCTATTATCAATTAATCAGTGAATATTAAGACTTGGGCTCACGAATCAGCTGGGTCATGTGAACAAAGTGGGTCCTAAAAGTAGGTCCCTGAGTATCAATGCTATTTTTCTCAAGCTGTTCGTAATGGGCGTAATGGCTAAAGTTGATAGTCTTACCTCTTCGCATTCTTGACAACCCAAATTTGTCTCAATGATTGGAGGAGACGTTCTTAGTGACTTAGGGTGTCAAAGACCATGAAGGAATTCATACAAAGCATTCTTTTTATGGTTAGACCCGCCCCTATGGAAAGGGAACAGAATGCAGGCAAGATTTGGGAAATCTTGTTGATCGCAGCTTCCTCTAGACCTCTCCTGGAGAAGCAAGAAAAAGAATGTTGTGACCTCGATTACCCTAGAATGATTTGGGTGATCTCCAGGTTTATTAGTCCGTGAGAGATGTACCGTTTTTTCAAAGGGAACCAAAAATTATTCTCAATTCATATATATTATTTTCATGTATCGGAATGAAAATCCCTGTTCGTTTTTGTCCATTAACAATCTTTCTATTTACGAGTCATCTTTTGGAGCCCTTTTTGAGTAACACGCTGCAATGGAGTCCCTACTCTGCATACTGTGAGGAGCAATGCTATTCTATATACATCATGTATGGAGATTGGAGCCCAGATTCCCTCCTATGAATTAATTTTTGAGTAACGAAGGGTAAATATGGAAGATAGTTATCCCCCCAGCGTTTACCAAAGTGCCCTGTTAAGCATCGTGTCCCATGCTGATGGTAACGGATCCGAACTTGATTGCATTATGTGCCTACATCTCTCATTCATTTTGGATCTCGTGTTCTTTCACTCTCTGAAATCCCACTGAACTTCACGAGGGTGCAAGACTCCAAACAAAATATTATGAGAAGACTTGATAAGATGGAAAAATCTTTATTATATATTAGCTCAATTGACTGTACAATCATAAGGCGAGTTCCAGCCTCTGCATATTCTACAAAAAAATATAAGATAATAGGGTGGCCTATGCTCCAGCCAACTGAAGGAGGAAGGATCAAAACAGTGAGCAAATTGTGAAATACATACGCGTGCAATATATAATTAACTATATATCACAAGTCCATTATTATTGGCCCTATACATGATTGGAACATGTGGCTTAGAACACCCTGCACTTCTCCAGAGCTGTGCTCACTTCGCACAAGATCTATCAACAGAGGGAAGAATTGTGAAACATACCTACGAAACAAGTCCCTCTCCAAACCACTCAATATCCGCAAGGCTAACACAACCAAAGAAGTCCGAGCAGCCAATTCTTCCTTCTTTGCTGAACCCAATGGAAGTATCCAGTGTTGCACCGGTTGGTTACCAGGCACCTGTTGCATGGATTGACATTCTGCACAGTTCAGGTATATCTGCAATATTTGTTCACATACTGCCACGAGTTGGGCTTCTATGTTCATCTCCTTGGATAGAGATGGGTTGTCAGTAAGTAAACTCTGCAAAAAATTGAGGTAATTCTGGTAGGACTCATTTTCAAAGTGAACCATTGGTGGGTCTGAGATCTCCAAGATAGAGCACACCTTCTGCAGCTTCACCTGTAGGATAGTTTCAGAGCTCAGTTTGTGGGCATGAGACGCAACAGATGAAAATATCTCCAGAAGGACCATGATGTTGGCAGCCGATAAGGATTGTTGATGTGCCTTGTAAAGCTCAGTAATGACCTGTGACAAACGACAAGTAAACAATATTAATCATTCCCTGTTCAATATTAATTGGAAAAGGTTTACATCCAAATCTGCTCAACAAAGGAAAAATTTACACGAAACCCTCCACTAATTAATGGAATTAAATTTTATATAAATTTATTGATCTATGGTGAAAAATAATGAGGTTAAAGCACATGAATGAAAGTATAACGAGGCAATAGCATTATAAGAACTCACATAATGATGGTCAAGTAATTGCTTTCCCTGACTTGCATGGTAAAACATGGACCTCGTATGCCCCCAAGCCAGGATATGTGGACCGTGTTAATGCAAGTGACCAAAACTGCATTATTTATGCCAACACGGTCAGACACCATGAATTCTGGGATCCATGCTACTGGAATCCAGAGCCAATTTAATAGGGTGGCTTCCTAGCTATCTAGTATATGCATCCCATCCCATTAAGAAAGACACCATTTTAAAGAACCTGCCAATCAAGGCATGCCCTGTGTTCCCTATTCTATATATGGCATAAATACATTGCCCACATCTTTCACCATTATGGGTTTGGAGCAGCCAATGCAAATATTGATGGAAGCTGAAACGTTACAAATAATAACTTGTTAATGAAACAGGATGAATTACACACCTGATAGAAAGAAACAATATAAGATTTACTCAAAACTTTGCAGTTCATCTATGTGACAGGCTCAATTTTAGAATGTTTCAGTAAGGTATGGAAGTCCTCATGTCTAATAGAGCTGTTGAATACCGCGAGGTAGACATGCAATGGTGTTGAGACTTACTATTTACAAGTTTCACCAGTGAAATTTCAAAGATAACACGAGGTCACATGGATCCAAATGATTTAGATGAGTTCTTAATATGGTGTAAATGATGAATCCGGGCACCACATTTTTGCTAGAGTGACAACTTGGCACCATGTTAGCACTGCTTCAGTATGCAGATCTTAGGGATCCTAGGTATTAATGACTGCACTAGAACAGGCAAACATCTCAAATGGTGTCATCAGTCCTCTCATGCCCCGAAGCCGCAAACCAGCATGAGCCCCTAGCAATACATGCTAGAGAGAGAGGGTGCGGCATAGCCAATACACACGAAACTACAATTTTCCAGTACAGCACACTTTCAGCAGTCCATCTTTAGATGGGACAGCTTATAACCACTCTTTGAGTAAAGCCTGTATCCACATTTGAGGCCTATTTAAGTTTTCATTGCAATGAGGAATGGATCTTTGATGTCCCACTAAAAGGGGGATGTCAGCTTTCCTCTCTCTATATGCCACAAGTCTCCCTTTCAGGTGATGATGCAGCCCTCATAGGGCCATATTACCACAAGTCATTTTGTTTCAGTGTTCATAATTGTGCAGCATCCTGACCATCACCTAGCCAAGGCCAATCTTACACCATCCGAGCTCTTCTTTGGCCCACCAATGTGCTCCCCGACAATTCACTAACAAGGGTATAAATCAGCTTGATCACTGATGCGGGCTTAACCAGCCCACGAGTTACTTCATTGTATTGCCTGGACACTTGTCCCCAACCAGAACCAAAGTGCACTATTGTAAGGTTCTGACCAAGTCAGCCATCTTACAAGCCACCCATTGTGCAATCAAAGTGCATCCCGAATAGCCATGGAGTCTTGCTCCACTGTGTAGAACACCGAATGTCTAGCATGCCTACAGCATAATCCTTGATTTTTCACCCAAGGCATTAAGCTTATCATCACCTATAACGCCCACCACAAGCACCCTAGTGTTCTAAATAGCAAGGGCATCGCCCCAAGCCTTGCAAACTGCCTAAGCGATCCTCATGGGAGCCTGCCAGGCTCCTAGAAGAAGCACACCTAGGCACAAAAGCCTTCAAAATAGCTTAATTGGTCTAAGCAATGCCTCCACTGTCACATATCAGATAGTAATGGCTAGCAACAACCTACACCTCTAGCCCAAGTCAAATGTTCAATGTCACTCTAAGCACCACCCCTAAAAGCAACCCAATCCTCCAGAAAGACCATATTCCCCCTTCAAGTGACCCACAACTGCCTTCAACCAATGTCGAGGAATGCCCAATGCATGCCAAGCAATGCCCCATCACAAGGTCAAGTTTCCTATCACATGGCCATGCAGCCTATCTCACAAGGCCCTCAAGACCATGATGGGGCTAAGAGGGGATCAGGCACAAACCTCCCTTCAAGGTGGATGTTAAGCCTTTACTCTCTTTTTTTATTAAGATAATTTCATTAAACTGAACTAGCACGGAAACAAACAGCATGAGAGAAGCTAACAATAGCAAGAAAAAAGAAAGGGAGGGGAAAACAAAGAACTAGAGACATCCTAGACCCTTAAAGATATAAGCCTCCCAATCGAAAATCCAAAATCTATAAGAGGGAATATTGATGCTGGAGGAAGGACAGCCAATCATAGATCTTTGACAGGGGTTGCATCAACAATCTTCCGAAAGGGGTACGAAGATCCTTCAAAAATTATTTTGTTACGCTCCTCCCAAATAGACCAACAAATGGCCGCCAGAATAAGCTGTCACATCAACACTCCCACTTGACACCAGTCACGACATGCCTAGGAAGGCCAACAAGCAAAGAGGCACTTCAAGGCTTCCAGCTGCACCCAAGAAATCCCAAATCTGACCATCATAAAGTGCCAAATAGCATCTGCCATTAGACAGTGAATGAATAGATGGCCTGTAGATTCCCTAGCCGACTTGCACAAACAACACCAATTTGGAACCATCATACCTCTTCTAATTAAGTTATCAATTGTTGGGGCCATATCCCACCACAGCTCCCAGATGAGGAAAGAGACCCTTAGGAGGATCAGGGGATTGCAGATAAATTTGTAAGGATAAACAAGAGTCACCTAGGGGCGAAGAGCATCATACATAGACTTCACAAAGAAGCTTTTTTGTTCATTAAGCAGCTACACTCTCTCATCCTCACTATCTTCATTTTTTAGGTTGTGATTTTTCAGGAGGTCCAATAAACGGCCCATATCTTCAACTTCGCACTCGTTAAGATTCTGCCTTGGCTGAATGTTCCACGAACAAAGGACACTAATTCTGATCATATGGTCTTTGATTGTCCCCATTTGTTCATTGCGAGATTGAAGCAGGAAAGGAATAAACGACAAAGAGGGTCATTGGAGTACCATGAGTCACACCAAAAGAGAACTCTATCACCGCTATTCACCTTAAACCATGTGAATCTAGAGAAAAAATCTACTCATTTGTTTATATGCCTTTCCATAACCCACAACCTGAGGACCCAACCGGATCTCTACTGATCCATCCATTTCTCTCTTCCCCATATTTGGCAGCCATAACACTCCTCCAAAGAGCTTAACGATCAGCCCCAACATGACAAAGTCATTTGTTAAGAAGAGCTCTATTGGTCTCCTTAATGGACCGAATCCCTAGGCCTCTTTGATTCAACGGTCTGCAGACATTTTTCCACCCAATGTATTTTCCTACAATCTTGCACAGCAAACCAAAGAAAATCCCTCTGGATTCTTTCCATCAGATTGACAACCGACACAGGAGTTTGGAAAATAGACAAGAAATAAATCGACGGGCTAGAAAGAACACTTCTGAGCAACACCATCTTTTCCCATTTGAAGGGGAGCTTACCTTTCCAACTTGAAAGCTTCGACCCCATCCTTTTGATCATAGGATTCCAAATGGATTTCAAAGTAGACTTCACCCCAAGATGGAGCCCTATCCTTAGATAGGTTTGAGCGTTCAGAGGAGATCTTTCTTCATATCTATCGTCTTTTGTTTGATTGGATTGC
Organism: Platanus orientalis; assembly: GCA_025762735.1. NCBI lineage: Eukaryota > Viridiplantae > Streptophyta > Magnoliopsida > Proteales > Platanaceae > Platanus > Platanus orientalis. Next base: position 12,909 of record JAOXJP010192583.1, on the reverse strand, counting down.
TATTCGTCCAGATTTTGAGGCCTTTTGGCGGGAGATGTTGTAGTGTGGTGTTTTGTTGTAGGGTTTGGTTTTGTTTTTTGTGTTGTGTGCCTTCCTTTCAGTGGCTCTTTCCTTTGCTTTGCTTTTCACCTTCTTGGTGAAGGGCTTGTGTTGTGTTGTTTGCTTTTTTTGTGGTTTTGGCTTTTAATAAAGTTTATCCTTTGCCTCTCAAAAAAATAAAAAAAATAGATGAAGCCTTAAATAAGTGATTGGAAGTTTAACCACATCACAACCAAGAATAGCAGCAAACTCCACCACATTGGAAACATTACCCACAGGACTAAGAATGGATTTGCTCAGATTTATCTTTAGACCTGACACAACCTCAAGAATGAGCAGGATACACCTCAAACTCCTCATCCCTTCCAAATCAGCTCTAAGCATGAATAAAGAGTCATCTACAATTTTTATTAAAGGGATAGAAAGACCACCATTGGATGAAGCGAAGCCTTCTAAGAGACCAACAAATTCAGCCATTGTCATCATTCTGGCCAGAAGATCAGCTGTCATAATGAATAAATACAGAGATGAGGGATCACCTTACCTTAACCCCCTGCTGCTTTGAAAATATCCCTTGGGACAACCATTCACCAAAATAGAGAAGGAATGTGAAAAAATGAAAATTTTGATCCAGTCTCTCCAATTTAATCTGAAACTCATTTGTTGAAACACCCAATCCAAATAATTCCAGTTACCATGGTTGTAAGTTTTTTTCATATCAATCTTACAAACAATCCCAGCTTGGCGAGCTTTAACCATTGCATCAATACACTCATTTGCCAGAAGGGAACAATCATTTATTTGTCTCCCTGATATAAAAGCATTCTACGAGACCGAAATGACCTTCTAGAGCACAGTCTTAAGATAGAGAGTACGATTTTTTGTCAAAAGTTTACAAGGCATCCCATCAAATTAATAGGGTGAAAGTCTTTGATCTTCGACGCTCCTTTCTTTTTCAGAATGAGGGTAATAAAAGTAGCACTCAAACTCTTGCACCATTGATCATTAGAACAGAAAGCCTCTGAAGTTGTCATGACATCCTTGCCCACCACATCCTAGCATATTTTTAAAAATTTTAAAGGAAACCCGTCAGGTCCAGGGCATTATCATCATCCATGCTATTAATAGCATATTTCACCTCATCCTCCAACATGAGTCTTTCCAACCACACATCTGATCCGCCTCACTGATTCTATCTAACTCCACTCCTTTAAGAATTGGACAATGATTGAAAGGTTCAGTATACAGATTAATGTAAAAGCTCTCAATGGTATCTTTGATCCTTTCCTAATTATGCTCCCAATCGTCCCCCACCTTAAGTCTAGTACTCTGGTTAAAAGAATTCCTTAAGCTTGCTATCTGATGAAAAAACTTGGTGTTACAGTCTCCCTCTTTAAGCCAGGTAGCTCTGGATTTCTGTCTCCAAGATATCTCATCCATCTTCAATAGTCTATTGTAATCTTTCACAGTCTCCGCCTTTAGGAGTTCTTCCTCAGCAAACAACAAGCCTAACATGTCTTTGCGATCAAAATCCACAATCTTCTGAAGACAATCATGTTTTCTAGATTTCGTTCCCCCAAACTCCTCCATCTTTCACCTGAGAATCTGATCCTTCAAAATCTTAAATTTTTGTCCAAAAACAAAGATAGTTGATAGTCATTGCATCCCACCACAGTTTTTATTTTTCATTGAAACCCAAAACTTCTAGTCACATAAGCTCAAACCTAAAAGGGCGAGGACCATAAGAAAAAGAATCTGCTCTAAGAAGAATAGGGATATGACCAGATGCTAGATTGGGAAAGACTTCTTGGGACAGCAACAAGTGAGGATCCATCCAATTAGCGGAAAAGAGGAATCCGTCAAAACAGCTAGAAGCCCTTTTGTCTTGCTTATTGGTCCATGTGAACCTAGCCCCTTTTAAAAGTAGATCTACCAACCCATTATCCTCAATGAAATTATTGAAAAGCTTCATTTGTTGAGACATTCTAAAAGCCCCTGATCTCTCCGACAGGTAACGACCAACATTGAAATCTCCTCCCAGACACCACGGAATCAGCCACTCTTCCATCAACTTGCACAGCTCCTCACACATCTTCTTAAGGCCCTCCAGATTACAAGAACCATATGTGCCGAAAAAATCCCAAACCCTATCGTCCTCATTCTTACAAGTTATTGAAACATAACCTATACGAGAACCATCCTCAATGACCTTGGAGTTCCAAGCAGCAAGAATCCCTCTAGATTTCCCCTCAGCAAGCTTGTGAATAAACATAAATGATCTTCGGCCACACAAATCTACACATGTTCCTATCAAATTTTAAAGTCTTCGTCTCCTACAATGCGAACACATCTACCTTCCACCTCTTCAACAAATCTTTTATACCCATCTCTTTTCATCACTCCCTAACCCCCTAACATTCCAAGAAAAAATGGTCATATTCATCATTACTATTTGGGTAATTCCTGCCATTTGCCCCTTCCTTTTCTCCCTCCCTTGACTCCTACTTTCATAATTGATATCAGACTAAAGGTTCTTAAGTTCCCTAGCATGCTTATCCTTTATGTGCCCCTTATGATCACTGCAAGTTCTCCACATCTGACGTCTCCCCACTTCCCAAAATAAATCTTCTACACTTTGCTCCATACCCTTGAACGAATATCCCAACCACTTTCTAACCTCAGAAACATTTTTAAGCACCCAAGGAGGGAGCATCAGAAGAGTACCACATCAGTTACTTCATCCCATTGCTCAGAATCACCTCTAATCGGTTCAATCTCCTACTGTTGGAACAAATTACTGCCTTCAGTTGTGTAATCCTCCCATCTACGCCCAGAAAATCCACCATATTGAGGACTGACTATTAATTTTTCCCCACCAACATCGATACACCCTAAAATGGGTCCTGGTTCCTCATTGGCCCAGTGAGAGGTGCTACATCTAGCCCCCAACGCCTCCTGATCTTTTCGCAGCCAACTACTCCCATCATTCATCATCATTCCCCACTCACCTTCGTCTTCATCCTCCGTCATCTCTTTTTGGACCTTCTCCTTCCCATTGCCTCCTAGTTCGGACCCTCTTCAAGACTTAGGAGTACCTGCCTCTCCCTCCTTGATAACAATTCCAGAGATGAGAGCAGGCCCCTTTCTGGAGCAATCCCTTAGGTCCCCTACTTGTTTTCAACCACTGATCTTCCAAGGAGCTTGGTGATCATTCTTTGGGGTTAACCAATAGAGCGTTGCTTAACAAATGGGTGTGGAGATTTGGGGTGGAAAGGAATCCATCATGGCGGTGGCTAGTGGCTGCTAAATATGGGGAGACATATCTCGGATGGACTAGTGGCACTCCGGAGGGGGCTAGAGGATGTGGAGTTTGAGCCAACATTTGCAAAGAGGATGAAGGCGTATTCCGTTTTGTTAGGTTCAAAATCAACAATGGGAAGTGGGTTCGATTTTGGCACGATACTTGGTGTGAGAGTCATTGGCTAGTCTTTTTTCGTCTTGTTACAGTCTAATAGAATTTAAGTGGGGAACGGTTAAAGATCACACAATCAAAACATTAGCATTTTGTTCGTGGAATATTCAGCGTCGAAGGAATCTCAATGACTGAGAGATTGAGGAGATGGGGTGCTTACTGGAGATGCTAGATTGGTATGGCCATAGGGAAGCAAATCAACAGGATGAGATGGTGTGGTGCTTGGAAGAAGATAAGGGATTCACTATCAGATCGATGTGTGAGGCTCTTGGTCCAACTAGTCAGATCTCGTTTCTAGGGGAGTGCGTTTGGAACTCGCATGTGCAATCTAAAGCCCCTTTCTTGTTGTGGGAGTTGTGGTGGAACAAGATCCCAACTTTAGACAATTTATGTAGGAGAGGCTTGATGCTCCCCAATTGGTGTTGTTTGTGCAAAGGTGGCGGGGAATTAGCAGGCCACACTTTCTTGCATTGCCCATGGTCAACTCCGTTTTGGGACTATTTTATTAACAAATTTGGGGTGGGTTCAATCGTGCTCGATCAGGGAGTTTCTATCTTGTTGGCCGAAACAAGCTCTCACTACTAGGAGAAGCATTGGTAAGAAAATGTGGCTTATGGTGCCAGCAGCGACATGCGGGGTTATTTGGGAGGAGCGCCACAGGAGAACATTTGAAGGAGTTGAGAAGGAGCCCCGTAACATCCTCGATAACATTCATGCAAAGATTTATGGATGGCTATTTCTAGTGCAGTCTAGAGAAGATCCCCCATTTAGATTTTGGATCTTTGAGTGGGATTCGGTCTTGTTTTAGGATTCTTTTTGGTTTTATGACAGTTGTTGGCTGCCTTTGCTTTCCTACTTTAAGCATTTCTCATGCTATTTTGTTTCCGTATTAATGAGATACTTTACTTGCTTCAAAAAAAAAGGAGCTTAGTGATCATTGGAATCACAATCTACATCAAAACAACTACAAAGACTCATTAACTTTTGGTCGTCTTCCCTGTCGCGACGAAGCTCATCCTTACACTAAAACATCTCTTCGCCTTCACATGTTTACAATCTTGTTAGCCTGGGAACGATGTCCTTTAGTATGAGCCCTTGAGGGCTTAAGATGTGTTGGGATGGGCTTTGCAAAGCCTTTGGGTAGTCCTTAAGAGATCCAACTTTGTTACAAGGGCCATTGTGAGCTCCTTGGCCCCTAAGCCCACGATAAATTGGGCTTCTACCACGAGGCCCTTTTAATGAGCCCTTCAGTTGGACCTTATCAACCTAGTTGGACCAAAATCCCATAAACCTGCCCAAACTGTTCGGTACGGTTCTCCAATAGGCCCTATCCGAACCCCTTCATTCACTCCCAATCTTATGAATTTCACACGAGGGCCACAAAAATTTTGAAATTCAAAATTTGAACTGCCACCTTTCTCCCACTTTCTGAAAGCTCCGGTAAGGTTGTTGGCCCCTGCTGTGAAGTCCAACACGAGTTCCCTTCTCCGGCTACGCCCCTCTTCAACAAAAACCGAAAGAGGGGTAAATCTTGGTAATTCTGACCTCCAGACTACAATTCTAAACACCAAGACACCATCGAAAATCCACACTGTTTCGGGAACTTGATCTAAACGTCTCATCTTCAATTTTACCCATTCCAACGAAGAAGGATCACCGGAGTCCACTTCCAAGAGACCGCCACTCTGTTCCCCTATCAGTTTGAAAGTTGTAGAACCCCATAAATGTGTCGGAACTCCAAAACCCCATACCCATCTGTCGTCTCCTTCACCATCTTCCTTTCTCATCTTGCAGCCTGCAATAGGATGCCAAACGTCTAGCAGCAGCCCACCGTTCTGCCACATCTTTGATCCATGGTTAAGCACTCTCACCGCCTCTTGACTTGAAGGAAAATCAAAAAGGAATAAGTCTTTAGCCATCCTTCAAACCTGCAACTCGCCTTCCACCTTCCAAACCTTTTTGCCCCACATCTTGAGGGCATGGTTGATAGGATTGTCACCAATCACTCTCCCTACCAAGCAAGACCACAACCTCTGCAACCAATGCTGAACATCCTCCTACCTAAATCTGATAGTTCGATGACCACCAATCTCCATTTCGCTTGGATGATCCACAGAAGGCCGGATGAAGTTCAAAAGCATGGCTTCCTCATAGGTCCGACCTCTCCCTCTTGTTTCCCCATGATGCCGCTCGTTAACCGACACAGTGTCGTAGCCCTTCCTCCGATAAGAGCACCCAAGCCCCACCCAAGGTGGGGGACCACAAATCTTCTCCCGGAAACTATTCATCATGCCGGAAACAATTGGCACTGCATCCAGCATCACCATTCCAACGCTGGAAACAGCCCGGACAATAGCAAACACCTTCCTTCCAACCATATAAGCTAACACACTGCTGCCAAACCTCTCTACTGCACCGTCTGGTCTAAGTTTCATTGAGAAGACCCATTTGCATCCCACCAAGTCCTTGCCTCTGGGAAAATCAACAACATTGATGCAGGATGGTAAGCTTTGATACAAAATACAATGTAGGCAGCCTAGTGCTGTATTATTGGTGGTCAGGTATGTATATAAGTGATCTCCATACAAAATTCCAAGTAATTTTGATGAGTAACAGTATATAAAACACATAAAAGAACAGTTTGCAGTAACACTTAATGAAATCACCTAAAACAGAACGTGTTTCCAAGGCAGAAGCTTAGCAGAAAAAGTGGAGAATTAGAAAAGATTGTAAAATTAGAAGAGTGATAGGTTGGGGAAAAAAAAGCAATGATTTTAGGAGGGGCAATTTCTGAGTTCTAAGCAACCTGGAATTTCAGCCAAAAGACTTCAATAACAGGGTTCCTTTTAACAGGAAAGGGCTGCCAAATACCTTCTTTTGATGAGTGTGATGGGACCAATAAACTGTTCCAAGAAGGTCAGCCGAAATCTGATTTTGCAGTGCCTTTCCCTCTGAAATCCAGCAGCTTTTTTATTTAATTATGGAAGATGTTCAGCAGGGAATTAGGAGAAAAGTAGAGAGAATGACAAAGGTAATAGAAGGAGTAAGAAGAAGCAAGGACACTGAAGAAGAAGAGAATAGATGAAAGAAGAATAAGCAAAGAGAGACATCCGATAAAATTGGAATGATACAGAGATAGGAGAAAAGGAGAGAAAGAAGAAGGAAAAGAAGACTAGGGATAAACCATAGAGTAGTCCACATGGCTCAACCATGGGAGAAGGGGAAGAGATGGAATAACCCAAATTTCAAATTCAATATTTCATGTCTCACTCCCCTTACATGCCCGTGTAGAAGCCTTTATATAGGCTTAGAACACACAAAAAACTCGAAAAGGAGTTAAGAGAACTGTCAGTAACAAATAATAGAGCAGCCAGAAAGCTGAAATGTTACAGTACCTGTAATTCTTGATTCGAATGGAATCAGTAAAACCATAGCCTAATCTTATTTCAGAAGCAAGGGAACATAACCTGGAACCCAATCGCGTGGTACAACAGTCACTAACAGGTCCAGAACTTCCATTTAAAAGAGTCCCACTCGAAGGGGAAAACCATCCAGCCCAGTCGTAGGTAGTCACTAGATTCCTAAAACTGATCAAACTTCTTCCCCCTTCTTGATGTCTCCCACGTATGATTTATTCAGATCACATAATCTCTTCAAGATTCCCACCAAAACCAAGAGTTCCACTTTGATTAGGACACTTGTCAATCACATTGAAGGATCCAAATCTTGATCAAATACTTTCCTTGGATATCTCTCACGTGACCAAAAAGATCCCTTCAAAATTCTGCAACACCAAAGAGCCCTATTCTGTTCAGACACTTGTCCCTGTCCCAAAATAAGAGTCTAAATACACAAGGACTCTGTCCTATGTAGCCGCAGGCCTCCAGGTCTTCTAGATCAGAAACTCCCACTAGAATAGTCCTAGGAATCTAGGACTCTACTTCTGTTGCCACCAACCAAAAGAAAGATTCCCTTTTGCCTTAGACATTTGAAGTTCCCAAAATAGCCCTCCCAAAACTGTCCCAATAAGGGTTAGGTTTGAAATTTCAAACTCCAAAATCACACGAACAGGTGTGGGATTTTCCAAGGCTGCTGCAAGATGCTAACAGGTGGGAGTTGAATCCCAACCTAAAATTCAGGGAGAACCCACTGAGATGTTTAGCCGCATGGTAGGGGAGGTGTCATCCTTCCAATCTTAATAAAGAAATCAAAAGGAATAAGTCCACAAGTCTGAGACAAGAATCTTGCAGATTCTTGGAATATTCTTGAGGCCAAAACTGTAGGATAACTTGGGAACAGGCCTAGGGTTGGGGATGTAGAAAAGATTCAAGGGAGATGGGTTTCCTGTGATGAGAACTAAGTGCGGAAATTAGATTCCAGAAAGGAAGAGGTGATATAATGAAGAGGCGTTAATAAGAACCTGGAAATCCAGCATGGGAAACTTCAAGATTGCAGGGAAATCCAGCATGGGTATGTTGTGGAAACCCAAGATTGCTTTGCAGACGATGAATCATCACCGGCAGGTGATAGTTTTTTGTTTACTATGCCTGATAGTGGCCATTTGGCAATATTGGAGGAGTCTCGTTGTGGTGATGGTCAAAGGATCCCTGTGGATCCAAAGACTGAGGATGAGTACCTATCCCAATGTGAGGGGGATGGGTCTGGGAGTCTTGATACGATGGTTGCCTTCCAAGGAAGGATTCAAGAGATTGGTAGATTACTTGCCGTCTTATGAGGTCGATTCCATTGCTGATGCTAGTGGTGATGGGTCGGGATCTATGGCTACCAGGGGAAGTGGGGATGAGAATGCTCCAATTGACTCAGGTAGCTCTAACTCAGACTGTACTCCCACTCAATTCTCAGTGTCTGCTTTTTCGTGTCACTCTTTTGCAGGTTCTGCCCAGGTGCTTCATTCTCCTTCTCCTGGGAAGATGGAATGCCAAGGATAGAATAATGAGTTTTTAGAGTCTGCTGTGGAGGAGAATAGGGTGCATGGAGGTAATTGGGATGATAATGACAGTGGTGAAGAGGTGGACATTTTTATTGGAAAGATGGGGTTCACGGTTAGTGATGGGGATGGTAATGAGGTTAAGCTTTCGAAATACCTGAGGATGGCCTTCTCTTGGATTTCCTTTCTAGGGAAGCCAAACACCATGGAGGTGATTCAAAGAAAAAGGCCTTTCTTGAGTATTTCCTCTTCTATGTGTCCTTTGTGTAAGAAGAATGAAGAGTCTAGTAACCACATCTTTATTCATTGTGATTACTCTTCCAAAGTTTTGAATTTTTTCAAAAAGGCCTTATCTCCCAATTTTGTGATGCCTGAGTCGGTGGAGAATATTTTCTACCAATGGAGGAGCGGGGTGAAAGTTGATCGAGGGAAGATGTTTCCCAAAGTCATTCTTCTAGGGGTGGTTTGGGGGATTTGGAAGGAAAGAAATAGAAAAATCTTTGAGGATAAAGAAAGGTGTGAGGGGGCAGTTATTGATTCCATTGTCTGTGAGATCAATTCCTGGGTCCTTGTCAAAAAGGATTTCTCAAATTGCTCCTTACATGATATGGTGAGGGATTGGGTGACTTGCATTAAGGATCTCAATATTGTTCATCACGTGCCTTCCTTAATTTGGAATCCTCCGGAAGTTCGGCTTTTGAAAGTCAATTTTGATGGTGCTTCTTGTAGTAATCCGGGGCCTTCGGGGTTTGGTTGTGTTTTGAGGGATGCTAATGGTCAAGTCATGGGTGTCAAGGGTGGTCCGCTTGGTGTGATAGATGCTATGCATACGGAAACCATGGGGTTGTTGGAAGGTTTGAAGCTAGCCAGAGATAAGGGTGCTATGGGATGTTTAATTGAAGGAGACTCTTACTCGGTTATTAGTTGGGGGAAGGGAGAGATGTATGGTTCAGGGAGGTTAAATCATCTAATCTCTGAGATTCGTTGTATTTTGAGGGATATTGTAGCAGTGCTCCTTCATGTCCCTAGGGCCCAAAATTCTCTAGTGGATAGGATAGCCAAATGGAGTGTGGATCAAGATTATATGTTTGTTGGGGATTGCTTGCCTGAGTGTTTGATGTAGTGCTTCTGTTTTTTGTGGGCTGTTTTTTGTGGCTGTGAGGCTGCTTGGTGCCTTGATCTGTAATTCTTCTTTTTCTCCTTATTAATACATATTCTTTGTTATTCATCAAAAAAAGATTGCAGGGAATAATCAAGAAGGGAGTTCTTGATGAATCTTGTTAGGGGAAACACGTTTATAGGTGATGTCAGATTAGGGAAGATAGATTTTGCAGAGAAATAAAGAAAGAATAGAGAAAAGATGAAGATAGGGAATAGAAGAACCTGTTGCAGCAGAAAATTCTTCAAGAACGGAGCTAGGCCTCCCCACCTAGAATGCATAAACCCAAGGATTAGCCAAGGGAAAACCACTCATGGTCTTTGAAAACAGCAAGAGCACTCCAAAAGCACCAGCCGATTGAAAAAGCCCAAATTTTATTCATCAAATCCCCCTCTAAACAGTAGCCATCGTGGGGTTATATAACTCATTACAAATCTAATTCTGACTTAACCCTAACATAAAACATAATTACAATAAGACTCCCTAGACTCTTCTAATTACACATAAAGACCCACATTTTTAAAACTTATAAATAAAGACCCCTAAACAGATAATGTTGCTGAAAAAATTAAATAAAAGAAAAGAAAGCAACTCCACAATATGCTCCACACGATCACAGCTGGTACTCTTTGAATAGCGCCCACACACACACAATGTGGGGCCCCTGTACAGCTCCATGTCCCCATCAAGCCTTCCCCGTGCTAACTGCTGTTTCATGTTTAGGAGTAGCAAGGAAATAATCTCCTGCCTCTTTCTGCACTGTCCTACGGCAGCCTATGGGCTGAGTTCCTGCATCACTTCCACCTTTCTTGAGCAAGCCCAGAGTCCTTACAGAGATGCTTCAGGCTTGGTTCAATGGGCCAAAGTGGTCATTATTGCCTAAGGGAAGGATTCTTTGGATGAGCACATCTCATGTCATTTGTTGGACCATCTGGACGGCACGGAATGCTCGTGTATTTGAGGGAAGGGAGGCTCCCCTGCCTAGACTGAAGGATAGAGCTCGGGCTCTTCTTTTCTGTTGGGTCTCTCACCTGCCAATTTCTTGGGATGTATTTTCTCAGATTGGATCTTTGGCTGGGAGGGCCTTGTCCCCTAAGCTTTAAAAGGGGTTGTACTGCTCGTGCCATCTCTTTCATTTAAAAAAAAAAGCTTCTCTTTACCGATCAAAAAAAAAAGAACGAAACCTAAACCACTAGGACTCCTAAATATCTAGAAATTTCTTAATAAGACTTTCTATCCTTAAAACTACTAAAACATACTCCTTCCTTGAAGCTGTTGACCAGCTCTTAGAAGGGGACCCACACATTGAATTTTGGACCCAAATAAAGACAAAAATACTGTGGCAGGCGACCAGCACTGAATTTCTTAAACTACCCTTGGCTTTTAGCCTTATTACGAGAATACCCTTGGCATAAAGAAAGAGAAAAAACCTAAACTACCCATGGCACTAAAGGCCTTATTACAAGTTTAACCCAGCCTCTAAAATACCCTAAACATCCCACACATTACACAAATCTTGAACCTTGCTCTCTTGTGTAGTGGCACATACAAGAGTCTCATTATGTTGTTCGCATCAAACACACAATTCTACAGCAGACCTCTAATTTACGAACCATCCAAAACCTATAATCTCCATGTGACTTCTAGTTTCCAGAAACATGCTCGCATTATTAATCACACCTACACTCCTGTGTACTCCCTAAAAAATCTTTTGTGGACCATATAGCCTACTCAGCCCTGTTGGAAAACAAGCAATGCTATTGAACACCTGCAGTATGTTTAGGATGGGCATTCAAGCCCATCACAAGTCCCTCCTGCCTATTGCATCACAGAACAGTCCATTTTTTTCCAAGACACTCTTGTCAATCCGCTCCAAGTGATCTCTAGTCGGATTGCACACTTGTCCCTTTTATCAAATAAGGGTTATCTAATTTCCTTCCCAACACTCAAAATGCTCTAAGCATCACATCTACATGCAACTTCGCCCAGATTACTCTCAAATCTTTGCCCAGTACCACAATGAACTCAGCTCTGAAACACTAAACATAGTCCACACTTTGACCTATCTTGGTCCATACCACTCCAAGTGCCCATGTGCACAAAAAGTGATGCAGGATCGGTCTAGAAAAGGATATCAGCCTATAGAAGGGTTGTTTATCTGCTGTTGAAGAGCCTCAAGAAACCTAGAATATTTGTACACGTTGAGGCCTAGATCTGGGCAGATTTATTGAAGCAAACAGGGCAATCACATGGGATGATTTGGAACTGTTAATAGGAACAGTAGAGATAAAGAGGCAACTCGTGGCTATATAGAGACTGTTAAAAAAGGAAAACAGTGGCTGTTTTGGGAAACAGGGACTGATTTGGACCAATAAAGAGGTTGACTAAGAGGGTCAAACCGGGGTTTATTGGAGAGGAAATCGGGGCTGCTTAAAGGCTGAAAATCTGGGGCTTTATCTAGGTGAAACAGCAGGGTCTGATGGGTTAACAGGCCACGACTTAAGGCTGATTTGGTGGGGAATTTAGGAGCAGTCGTGGGTTCAAGAAACACAATCCAGAAAGAATCTTGAGGAGTTCTTGATTACTTTAATGGCTGAACTCCCAAACAGCAGCAAGAAAGAGGAAAAATGAAGAAAGAAATAAAGACTGAGAAGGGAAAAGGCGTAAGGAGAAGAGAGAGAGTAAAAGTAGAAGAGACTTACTCATGGAGCGGAGAAAGAGAGAGGGATAGAAAAGGAGTCCACAACTCAACCCCTAGAAAGGCTGTCAGGATCACAACCCTCAAACACACTCATGTGCCAATCAATTTTTCATATTCAAAATTCACTAACTATTCCACTCGTTGGAGTGCCTTTAAATAGCCATTACAATGCTTATAAAAAAAAAAAAGGAAGAAGAAGAAGAAAGAAACCTAATTTAAAAGATTCCTAGATTCTAGGACTATTATTGACCAACTTCCTAATCTAATATGACTCCCAAATTTAAAAAACTTTCTTAACGAATCAACTACTAAAACATAAAAGTCCTGATAAAATAAACTTCTAAAAAAAGACTCCTAAACTGACTAGACATAGAGGGCTGTCAACCAAGATTATTGGGCCCCACTAGGATTCTTAAAAGACTCCTAATTAGCAAGGTTCAAAATGTCGGTGTCGGTGGAAATATCGGTCAAGCTAAAATAAAACATCGAAAAGAAATATTGTAAAAATCGTGGAAACTTAAAAAACATATTCTAATCTAACTACATATGCACAAGGAAACAAATAGATTCATTAGGAATGATAGCTTATT
>JAOXJP010192572.1:0-12223 GCA_025762735.1 Platanus orientalis | reverse complement strand
CCCAAGTATCCACCGTCCTAGGGTTAGGCCTAATACCATCTACCACACTCAGCAGTCTCCCCAATTCATCCAACTCCCAATCATTTAAATTCCGACGAAACCTAGGGATCCAAATATTCCTATCAAAGTCAAGAGAATCCATAACCAAGCCATCAGGGTCCAAGGCCAAACCATATAAAGTTCTAAAGACATCTTTCAACGGAGTATCACCCACCCACTTATCTTCCCAAAATTTGATCTCCCTACCCGACTCCACCTTAAAACAGATGTGCTTCCGAAGCACATCTCTCTGAGCACAAATAGATTTCTATAAGCCGCACCCATGTCTAATCCTAACCACATTAGACTCCCAACGCGATTTTTCCCTAAATCTGGCCACAACCACCTTACGCCACAAACTCTCAACCTCAAAACCAAACCTCTAGAGCCATTTAGCTAAAAGCGCCTTATTATGGTTCTTGATAGACCTCACCCCAAGACTACTCCCAATTAAAGGGATATAGACAGAATTCCAATCCACCAAATGATATCTATGATGGTTCTCCGCGTCATTCAACAGAAATCTACGAAAAGAAAATTCAATACTGTCAGCCACGAACGCCGGAATGGTAAAAAGAGAAAGATAGTAATTAGGAATAGAAGTCAAAGTTGCCTTAAGCAACGTTAGCCTCCCTCCTGCAGATAAAAGAGTAGCTTTCCACGAATCCAAACGCAAGGAAATCCTTTTAATCACTGGATCTCACATGGCTTTAGACTTAAAATGAGCCCCCAAAAGCAAACCAAGATAGGAAGTTGGCAAAGAATCAATTTTGCAACCCAAAATCCAAGCTAAACTCTCCAAGTTATAAAAATCTCCCACTTGAAATAACTCGTGTTTGGCCAAATTATCTTTCAGACCAGACACTACCTCAAAACAATTCAGAATACATCCTAAAAAACCCAATTGCCTAACATATGCATCACAAAAAATCATGGTATCATCAACGAATTGCAGATGAGAGACTCTGCACTCCCCATTTCTAACCAAAAACCCAAGAATAAAACCCTCTTCCAGCCTCCAAATCATTTAACTAAGCACCTCAGACACAATTATAAAGAGAAAAGGCGATAAAGGATCCCCTTGTCCCAAGCCTCTCGAACTTATAAAAAAACCAACAGGGGAACCATTAACTAGAATGGAGAACTCTGCAGATCTAACATAGAAATAAATCCAACTTCTCCATTTAATCCCAAAACCCATTATCTCAATAATATAGTCCTGAAAAGCAATAAAAAGCAATCAACATGATAAACAAGAAAGCAATCAACATTGCATCTCTTGGATGCATTTTAGCATGAGAGCAATCAACATTTCATTTCTTGGACACTCTTAAATTGACAATGGTTTAAAATATCAGTATTGCTATGCATATCAATCCCCATGGATATGGATACTTATTGACACATCACCTTTATCGCATGAAAAAATCACGACAACATTGGACAGGTTACGGAAACGTAGAAATTTTTTAAGAAATTTTACAATATGATAGAATAAATAATAATATACACCTAGGAATCATTATATATAGAAAACAACAATCTATGATGATTGGGGAAACCGATACTCTCATAACATATGATGTCACTTACGGAAATTATGGAAACCTTGGAATTTTTTTAATTGAACTTCAAAAAATCTTAATAAACATCATTATAAACCTAGAAACTATTACACATCAGTATCAGAGCCAGGTTCCAACTAATTCCTATCTAGTTGGGTTCCTACGGGTCTCTTATTTTTAAGGTTTTCTCAGATAGTTCCATCTAGCTGAAATCCTGGGAGTTTTCCAATTGTTCACATCATGAGTTGTGAAAATCCTATATTTTGGCATCATCGGAAATTCTACCATGATCCTCAGACTTTTCAAAGATTTGAAAACAAGATCAAAAATATAGGAGAACATGAACTCAGGCAAGAACTTAACTGATTGGAAAGAGTAAAGAAAGAGGATTGTCTTGATTATTGGCACTACATGATCCTAAAAGGTTAGCGTGGTATTATTTAGTCTAGGCTTCAAGAAATTGAAAGGCAAGAAAGAATTCATATAGCAACTCAAGACTCAAGAGTTGTTTGATCTTCATCTACGCTATGCGGAAAGAATTCAGAGCAAAATGCAAAAGCAAGAATTGAGATTCATAGTTTAGTTCTAGTTCAATAGTCTGAATCTACAAGTCAGACAACAACCCAGAAAAAGTCAAAAACCAAAAAAAAGAAGAGGGTAAGGCAAAAGAATGCTCGCAAAGATTCCATACTTGGACCTTCTCCTCCTACCATGTTGCAAATCATCACCAAGAGCCAGACTTTGCCAAAGCCCGTGAAAATACCAGCTCAAGCAAAAACTCAGAAGCGAACCAGATCATGATCCAAGTATAAATAGCCATCTAATCAAAAAGGTACATGCAAATCATCAATTCTATGACCTCCACCACATCTACCACCATTGTTGTGGATTCCTGAAATATTACCAAGCTATGAAGGATAGTGGTTGATTTCAAATTTGAGGTCAAATTTATCCCCGCCCCGAGAGAATGATGTAAACAACATTATGTGACTTATGTATGTGCCACCACACAAGAGAGCAAGGTTCAAGTCGTGTTATGTATGGGTTGTTTTAATTATTTAAGTAGTGGGTTTTTTTTGTAATAAGGCCAATAGTGTCATTGTTGGTTTAGTTTTTTGGAGGTTTTAGTTATAATCCCGTTTTTTACTTTGGACCCAATTTTTCTATTACCAAAACTTAACTTTTTGGTTTGATATTGGTGTCATTAGATAGGTTATTCAGTTACCTTTCTAACGAGACCAAGATTACACAAATCCGAGGTGATTTGGGAAAGTTATGACCAAATTATTAAGGAGGTGTCAATAAAAATGGGAATGGTGTTTTTTTATGAATTCTTAAGTTCTAGTAGTTTTAGTTTTGGGAAAGTAAGTTTTTAGAAAGTATTTATGTTTTAGAAAACTTAGCTAACAAGTTTAGGATTTTAGAAAGTTTCTAATTTTAACAAATTTCTAATTGTTTAAGGTTGTAAGTCTCTTTAAAGGCAACCCCTCCCCAATATTTGATAGTAAAGAATAAACATTTTTTAAAGATTTGCGTGTTCCCAAAGTGTGGCCGTAGCCATGTTCTCTCAAAGGGTTAAGGCCATGTCTTAGGCTCCCCTCTTCTTTCCATGTGGGTTGTAGCACCTTGGTGCACTTGTGAGTATCCACCTCACCCTCCCTCTTTCTCCAAGGTATATCTCTTGTCTACTCTCTTTTTCTTAGTCTCTTTTTCTTTTTTTCTTTTTTTCTCTTATATTATTTCTTATCTTCTTCTTCCTCTAAAAGATTACGTACTGGTTTTTATCAAAACCTCCATTAAAGAACCTTCACTTTTCTGAAATTCTTTGATTTGACCCATCAAATCTTATCGAAATTTTATGAAATTTTAATTGCAAAACCCTGGAACACATCAAAAATAGCCATAAAATTTTCAAAATTTTCTGACACATCAGAGGGGCATTTTGATAATTTTTTGGATTTTATGTTCAAAATTACAAAAATACCCTTTTAAGTCTTTTTCCTTCTTTTCTTCTTCTTTTCATTCCATATTCTTCTAAACTCTATTTATGCAATTATATTATCATTTTTCTCTTATTTCAGGGCTACTTGAAGTGCTAATTTCAATTCTTAATTTATTTTTGCTTCCGCATCCTTTATTTTAAATTAATTGAGGCTTTGAAAAATTATTCAACATCAATTTTTGGTATCTTCTCCCTTGGTACTGCATCACACATTATTGCACACTTGGACATCAATAGTTAGAAACCGATACCCTCATGACACATGCTGCTGCGCACATGTTAAAGGTAGATAAAAAACATTACAAATTGCATAGTAAAGCTATAAATCCACATAAAGTTAAAAAAAATAATAATAAATAAACATCCATGATACAAATTCATAACCTAACAATAATGTCATATATATATGCAAACATTTTCCACAATAAAACTACAAACACACATAGAGTTAAGATATGATAAATGAGCATCCTGACACAAATCCATAACCCAACAATAATGTCATATATAGATGCAACCATTCTTTATCTTCCCATGACAAATACTTTGATTATAACACGCTAAATCCCACGAATAGCTCTACCATCACTATATTAAAAAATAATAATAATAATTTTCACATTTTTTCAATAATCCTTTTTTTTTTCTAAATAACTAGATTGATATTAATAGAAGAGAGAAGGAAGATACAAGGAATCTAGCTTATAAAGCCGGACCCAGAAAGAAGAGAAAAAAACTAGCCCACCCTACTATGGGAGACTCTCCCAATAAAATGATGACAAGTGTTACAATAACTACTCCTCTTCCTGACTACCCACAAACATCGAATCTCTGCCAACCCCACTCTTAGCTAACATGTTCGCTTCCTCATTAGCTTCTCTGGGAATCCACTTGAATGAGATATTTAAAGAAGAACCCAGAAAAAACGGCTTCCTTTAGAAGATGGGAAACTCTCCATGGGCCACCCGTACCATTTCTCATCCAACCAATTACAATAGTCAAATCTCCTTCCCCCTCAAAACTCGAAGACGCAAGTCCTTTTGAATGTATTAATCTCAACTCAGTAATGCCTTTTTTTCAATAATCCTTATTAAAAACATATGATAAAAAAATTTCTTAAAAGAAAAAGAAGCAAATTTCAAGTTCTACCATCTTTGTTTTAATTTTTATATTTTTTCATTTTCGGTAATTTTTAATTATTTTTATAATAAAAAATAAAAATTACAGAAAAACAAGGTAGAATTAAGAGAAACATATTGTGTATGTTTCAATGTATTATACAATGTTTACTATATTTTCAATGTACCCTTGACATCGAGCTTTATTACAAGCTACCATTGCATTACATGTGGGCCCCACTTGATCTTCCATGTCCGCAGCAGTATTCCATGTTTACTATATAGAAGATATGTCCCTTGAAGTTCAATCCGAAGAAGAAGCGCACTACTTTTCTATGGCAGCCTGCACCACATGACGGAGTAGGAATTCTTGGACTTCCACCCCAACTCAACGGAGTTGAGTTTTCTAATAGGGAGGGAGTTGATACGGCAGCCATTTGTTGGATGAACACTCATTACCCACTTTGGAGGCCCAAGATCAAGCCTAAAGCTAGACCTTTGAGAGGAGCATGTAGGCCACACTAATTAGGCTCTTATTTTACTATTTTATAGTGTTTTTAGTAGAGTTTATATAAGGAAAGGGTTCTTTTGTAATAAGGCATAAAGCCATGGGGGGTTAGTTGATATTTAGAGATGTTTATGCTTTTTTTTTAAGTTTCATTTATGTTGAAAGGGCTGACCATACAGCTATGTAATTAAGGATATTTAGGGAATCCTAATCATGCTAGGATTATGATTAGGGACTTATTTAAAGGACCGGCCGATCACTATTGGGGAGGTTGGAATATTGATGAATGGAATTTTTTTAAAGATTTCTTAGAGCATGAGTTGTTGGTTTCACTCTCCTCTTTCTCTCATCTCATGGCTAGGTACTTTCTAACCCTATCTCTCTCTTCTTTCTTCTACTTCTTTATTCTCCTTTCTTCTCTCTTGCTTGCTTGATCTTCTTTCTTTAATTTTCTTGCTTTATTTCTTTAATTATTTGTAATTTTCTTTAACTCTAATCAAGAATTGAGTTTCTTGAATCAAGAACCATCAAAATTCAAGATTCTTGATCCAAGAATCTATGCAACAGTTCCAAGCTTGCATCTCTTTGTATTTCCTAACCAAGAAATCTTACAAAACCATTATCCTCACTTTCTTTACGCTAAACCTTAGTTTTCTTTAATGATTCTTTTCAAGATTCAAAGAAACATATCTTTTCTCTTCTTCTCTTGTTTCCTTTCTTGATTTAGTTTCTTTCCCTTGTTTATTTATCCAAAAATCGATTTTTTATGAATCTTTTAGTTGAATCCTGAATTCTTGAAATTGTTTTAATTGAATTTCTATTATTTCTTTAATTCAAGAGTCATTATTTGAATTATTTAAAGTGTTTTGCAACATCCCACCATAATTCCATATTATAGAAATCCATTCTTTTGGATATCCTACATCACTTTCCCTCATCCCTTTTCCTTCTTTTTTCTTCTTGTAATCATCCCTTCTCTTCTAATAGAATCACAGTTATACACTTATACATCAAAAATTCCTTGACATGCATGCCAAACTACTTCATATCTCTTTTCACAATCTTAGCATCAACGTCCAATTAGTCAATTAGAATCAAATTTTCCACATTTCTGAGTATGATGGTCTTGATATAAGAATGGTTAACAGTCATAATTGGGATCTTTTGGGTAAATGATTTTGATGTTTTAGGACTGAAAGGTAGAGTCTTTGGAGAAGAGTGATTGTTAAAAAATATGGGAGGGATTAAACGTGGACACTCAGGAAGTTCGTAGAGGTCATCAGATAGGTATTTGGAACTTCTAACTCGAATGGGTGTTTCTTAGGTATTTCCTTCCTCTTTCAAAGATCTTATATCCAGGTGGCAGACAGTTTTCATAGAATGGGGGCTCAAAGATATCTGGAATTTCCTCCCGAGGCCCTTTGTTGGAGCATTTGGAAGAGAAGATATGGCAGATTATTAAAGCATCAGGTTTATGATAAAGAGTGCATTTATGCCTCAATTTCAAATACCCTCTTCAAGTGGTAAGCTCTGAAAGATGAGTTTGATGAGGTTTATTAGTTTTCCTTCTGTGCCGGTGAAGATTGACCTCTTATTAGGGAGCTTTCTTCCTAGTTGTTTCTCTTCTTTTTTTCTTCTTCTCTATCTCTCTCTTTTTTTTTTTTTTTTTTTTTTTTTTTTTAATAATTGACAATCATGTTATTAAGCAAGAAAAAAGGATACCAATACAACAACAGAGGCAAGCCATAAAGCAGCCAAACAACCCCACTACATCATACCTTCAGGCATATCATTACCTACAAACACCAAAGAACTCCCAACCCCCCGATTGGCCAACTTATCTGCCAAAGTTATAAGCTCTAATAACATGATGGAGCTGAATGCCAAACATAACAGAGATTTCCCGAATTTCATTTACATAATGACCTAATTTCCAAGAACCCAACCCTTTTCCTTTGCCCCAGTCAACAACAATAGAAGAGTCGACCTCCACCAAGCTACCATAAGCCCACATCTTCTTTAACTCACGCAATCCCAAAGAGGAGTCCAATGGTTTCAGCATTAGTCGAATCACAGGTGCCAATAGGGCCACAAGTTACTCAAACAATATGACCCATTGTGTCACGAATGACACAACCGAAGCCCCCTGGCTCCGGATTACCCTTCAAGGCACCATCAAATCTAGCTTCCTAATTCCAGGGAGAGGAGGAACACAATGACAAATTGCGGGTTTAGACTTTTGGCTATTGATAGAGACCACGGTGATCCAATCTCTCATAAAATCTGATATGGAAGTATCTCTGTAATCTTTTGTAATAATGACCTAACTGCCCATTTCTCTAGTTTTGTGTTTTGTTTTGTCCGGTTCTCTTTCCAGGTGAACTATGTTTTTGTTGTTCCACTTGTTGCATGAGAATTGCTATCTTTAAAATAAAAAAAAGGGAAAAAAAGGTGCATATGAAGTTTTTTTTTTTTTTTTTTGATAAAGTAAAATTTTATTAAAAAGAAAGAAGTGGATAAGGCATCCCCAAGGGCCAAGAAAACAACCAGCCCCCAAAACAAGTCTAAGGGGGATCGCTCCCTTGAACAAAAATAACCCAATTAGACTTTATGTCAACAGCTGAATAACCCGAGAAGATTTTACAGTTCACAGACCACAAGAGACATCTATCCTTGGCCCTCAAGAAGACTTTGTAAGACAGCTCTGCATAGTTTTCAAAGACCCTGTTATTCATTTCAAGCCAAATAGACCACCAAATTGCGGGCAAGAATAAACGCCACAGCATCAAGCCCTTTGGGCTCCTACCCGGCAGATGCCACTACCGAAAAAGGGAAGAACAAGAAGCCGGGAAGTCCCAAGAGACATTGGAAGCACCTAACAATGAGACCATACCTCATGGCAAAATAACAATTGAACAATAAATGGGATGAAGATTCCATGTCTTTAAGGCAAAGGGGGCAAGCATTGGGGAGAATAAGGCCTCTTCTTTGTAAGAAGTCCATGGTAGTGATTCGATTTCTAATAACAGTCCATACATAGAAGAGGACTTTATATGGAGCCTTGATCTTCAAAATATCTTTCCAATTAAAGCTCGAGGCTTCCATCCTAGTTATGAAACCATAAGCGGTCTAAACAGAAAATATTCCATTTTTACTCGGGAGCCAGAGGCGGATCTGAAGTTAAAAGTAAAATTCTTAAATTTCAACAAAGACGCAATTCATTTGGAAGAAAGTAGAAACCAAAAATTTCCATAAACATGGGTCTCAGTGGTTCTTTGCCTACATCAACATAAATACATAGAGACATGTAAATAGCAAGTGAAATTGTGATTAATAAGACAACCATTTCCCTTGTAGGTGGGCAGCAACTGTATGAGTAGAAAAGTTAAGACTTGATCTGGCATCACCTTCCCAGTGATCCTATATTTGTTGCTTTTCTACCTTGAATAAAATATTTCCCCTTACCACTCAAAAACAAAAAGCAAAAAAAAGATCTGGATGCCATTTTAATTGAAGCATAGGGCAAGCTACAAGCTTGTTCACTAAGGACTTTGAGTAGATGGGTGGGTCCTAATTGCTTCAGCAAAGACTAACTAGAAGAAATGGTCATATACCACTTGGCTAGTTAAACTTCTATATGCCAATGGCAGCTGCGTTCACACACCTTCTCCATTCCCTTTCCTTCCGGTCTCAAATCCTAAATGTTTATGTCATAAAGGCATTAGTGATGAGGACATGGGAGGCAAGGTGGGACTCACACATGGGACTAGTGGGGTCCACACGTGAAGACCAGGGTGACACACATGGGATACATCAAAGAGGAGAAGTTTATATGTTGTTTGGAGCATTTTATTAATGTTTTATTGTGTTATTTCATAGTTTATTAAGAATTAGAGTTTATGACATATAGGGAATTTTGGTTTTGTTTAAATAAGGGTATTAAGGTCTTTTGGCTTTTATTTCTTGTTTTAAAAGGGAAGGAAAATCATGTGATGGGTTTTGGAAAGGGAAGTTTCTATTTTTTGCTTTCTCTACTTGGTTGTTAAATAGAGGAGGCTTCTCTTGTAAAAATATGCATGAATACAATTAAATAAAGATGAGTTTATAGGCTGGTTTTCCTCCTCAACAAGTGAAGCTGCTCTTCAAAGTTCTTGTACCAACTTTGATCCCACCGATGACGATGTCTATGGGCTGTGATGGTAGGTGATTACCTCACAAATAGGTACTATTCTATCTCTCTTCTTCTTCATATTTTTTTTTCTCTCTCTCTCTCTTCTTCTTCATATTTCTTTTTTTCTCCTCTTCCTTCTCTATTTTCTGTTTTCTCCATTAGAGAACTCCAATATCACCATTAAGAGTTATCAAGAAACCTATTCTTTGAGGTATTCTAGTAGATATCCACCTGGAATCCAATTTCCTCAACCCTCTGTAGCTGCTTTCATGTTACAACCCAAAGAGATTCTTTTCTAAAAACCATGCGCTCAGGATGAAGTTTCTCATCTAAACCCTGTTTTTTTAAAATCATGAGATCTGTTTTTTTTTTTTTTAACCTGAAACCCCTATTCATACAGCCACCTATTAAATCCATAGCTGGCTGTGTACACTCCTTTGAATATCATCTGTCGTCAGTCCCTGATAGCCACCGGTTTAACATTGTATAAGCCTCTTTAAATCCCTGTCAAACAGCCCAGACTTGAGTCTCTTAAGCCCTATTGCACACCTACTGTTTGCCTTTTGCTCTGCACCAGCTGGTTGCCTTTGTCTTATGATATCCTTTGCTGTTTCAGCTCCAAGACAGAATCAGATTTAACCTATGTGTACTCTTTGTTGGCAGACCCTATTCTCCACATAATCCCACACTGTTTGATCTATGTTCTAAGGGTTGTTATCCTTTTGCTACTCTCTTTAAGCCCTGAGATAACCTATATTTAACCTCCTGTCATACCCTGTTCGTCAGCCTTGTTTAACCTTACCCTGTTTTTCTGGTCTTTATCCTTGAACCTACAGCCTATAACCACAATCATTATATTCCAATAAAGGCCCTCAGTCTGATTCATGAAGCCATATACTGACCTGGTTAAAATAGTAGCCTTTTGGTTTAATATAAGAGCCTCGGATCAAGGTATACACTCTACGACATGCTGATTTAATTACTTTTATACTTATTTTGGAGTGTGCTGCATCAATCAGCTACCAAAGTGGAGCCACTGTCGAATGAATGTGCGAAAACACAATCCAAGTAAGCTATATATCATTAGCTCAAGAATCAAGGGACTGAAAGAATGCAAAGGGGGAGTAGCAGCTAAATAAAAGGGTTTCTGCGAGAACTGTTACTTTTATAAGTTTTTTATATTTATCTTTATTTGTTGGTACAGAATTAGTTTTCTGTCAGAACCTAGACATTCATCAATGAAAATCAAATTTCTAGGTTGTTATCTAGATAGCATGAGTTCAATTTTCATTCTACACCCACTTCCCTCTTGCAGCTCCTTGCTCCAGTTTAACTCAAGTCCAGCTTTCTAGTCTGCAATTTTCGCTACTCCACACATACCAATAGATGTAAAGTTCATAACCAAGCAATAGTAACTAGGATCAGTCATAATTTGTCATAATACAAGATTCAGACAGAATTTGTTCCAACAGTTTAAAAAGCTTAGGAAGAAAGCATAGCAATTAGTTATAACTCTTCATACTGTTCCGCTGTAGTTACCATGCAAGAAAACTTCAAGTAATTCACAAAAAAGCTTGAGCAAGTGATAATCATTGTCCAACATAACATTTGAAAGAACAGTCAGTTGATTTCATATATGAATTAAATCAAGACAACAATTACCTCACAAATTCGACAAGAGGGGCAGGCCCATGAACTCCAATGAAATAGATCTGCAACAGAATTCCATATGAACAGGTTATTATGGCACAAGTAAACAGAATTAGATGCAGTCCATCTGACAAAGCTTCGGGACAGTCAAGGGGACCTCTATGTTGGGCCCAACTTTTCAGGCAGTTCCTATGATACTTCTTGTTGCACATTTTGCATGCAAGCATCCTCTTTGCTCTCTCGCCACCTTCATTTTCACCATGAAGGCATATTCGACACATTACGTTGATGGTTGAAGAATCCTTATCTTCTCCATCAAAATCTCGTATTATTTCTCCAGAGGCATCCTGAGGAAGGGGAAAATCAGTAATGATACAGTAAAACAATACATGGAATCAAGGAACCAACAGATGAAGGTCTTACTCAGAATTTCATAAGTTTCATACGAATAAAGGTTCATTCAGGGAACAAAAAGAACCAAAAGAAAATAAAAGTAGCATTGAAGATATATTAAGACCATAGCACCCAGACATGTAGATGGCTCTCCAAAATGTTTAGGTGATTTGAATGGATGGTGGTCAATATCCATAAAATTAATTAAGGAAAAGTCCAAGAAGGGCCAATACTAGCAGAGGAATGGACAAGAAAGATTGCAGAAAATGAAAAGTCTGAAGAGTCCATGATCACTCACATGGAAATGAACAGCCAAGTATACAATACGACACAAAAGACTTCAGATCTAGCAGATGTATCTGCTAGCGAGTTAGGTAATCTTGCCTCCAGTGAACAAGATGTTCAACCTGAAGGCATGATGGTGGAAAAATTTCCTACCACCATGAAAAAAAAAAAGCCACCTTTCAAGTTTCAATTACATGATTAACGACCCAATAAGGATGATCTTCCGTTAAGAAATCTACCCATAAATGAAGTTGGCATAGTCAGGATATGAAAGCATCAAGTATCTCTTCTGAAAAATAAAAAGAGCAGGGGGGGAGGGACACAAATTCTACAACCCAAACAGCATTAAAACATATTTTTTTAACGGTAAAAATGCATACTTTATTCAAAAGAAATAAAAGGGAACAACATCGCTAAGATAGTGAAGAAAAAGAAGAAAGGAAAAAAAAAAAAAAAAAAAAACCCACCCTAACAAAAACTTACAACTCCTCA